>CATIWQ010049866.1:0-22319 GCA_949673415.1 Euphorbia schlechtendalii | reverse complement strand
AATGAATGTTTGGTAAGTGACAATTGTTCCAGGTCTAGTTGCACTTGAGGTGGAGTGTTGGAAATGTTGGGTATCCCACATTAGAAACAAATAATTTTATTAAAAAGTTCAGTAGTGATGTTACGGGAACCAAACGGATGTACCTGCAAGACAACAACAATGTTAGAGGACTAGGCCGGGGCTATCTGGCGTAGTCACTCCGATGCCTAAGTTAATTCTCAAGACACAGGTGTATAAGAATGTAGATAGTGAGTATGATAGAATGGTTACCCAACTCCACAGCAACTCTTCCTTATAAATGGGCCAAGGTGATCATTGTAATTAAGGTAACGGTTACATTTGGGCTCTTAATGACTCCCTCATTAATGCCATGCAATGGCTATTTTGTCCTCTTTTCAAGAGTGTCACATAACTCTCTCTGGGGGTGCCATGTGTCTGCATCTTTTTGAATTTCAATTAAATGGACCGCATGGGCATATGGGCTAATATTCAATATTCTACTATCAGATGTCCCTCCATCGGTCGGTTTCGACGTCTTTTAAGGCTCAGTTCCAATTTACTTTCCTAAGATACACAAATTACCTTCTCTTGAAGGAATGTTTTTGTCGAAAACCCAAGTACAAGGACACATTGGTCTCTTCTTATGACTTTTCAAGCACTGATATGCTTGTGGAGTGGTTTTCAATTTTTCTTAGGATGGGCTAACGGTTGGTAGGATGGTATAATGGTCGGTTGGTTGATAATTTTGTAGACTTTTCACCTCTGTTACCAGAGAGTCCCTCCCTCGGTTCATTCTTCAAATTCCTTCAGGATTCGTTTATTATTTTGAATTTTAACTTTGATGTAGCATTTGACTTGCACGCGCATCTGTTGAGTTTCAGCTTGTTGAACAAGCTTTCTGTTTATCTACCCAATGTTTAATTAATATGCCAGGATTACCTTTTTGAAATTTAATTTTCCCTCGTAAGTGTCCCTATAAAAGGGAAAAATTTTTATTTTCACACTTTTTACCTTCTTCTTCTTCTAACTCTGCAATTTCCGATGAAGATTTCTTTGAAGCTTTTCCTTCCTCCTTTGGTTTACCGGTAAGAATTTGTCTCTATTTTTAATCTAAACACTAATCCATTTATGGTTTCCTCTTCTTCCTCTTCTTCTAAGTCTGTGGGGGAACAAAGACGCCATAAGTAACTCTGTTCAATCTATTCATCTGATTTCAGCCGTTCCTTAGAGAGCTTTCCAGGATGGCGTTGATGGTGGTACATCCACCTCTGCCACAATTAACCCTTCTTCTACTCTTTCCCATAATACCCCTAGGGTTTTAATTCCTTATACCCTCACGAATATTCCTCTAGTGAACTTAAGGTTGTCCTTTTTAATCTTGAGCCTTCAGCTAATCAGCCAAAAGATTATGAAGTTAACCCTAAATCTGATGTGCTGATCCACTTTGATGTGATGATGGAAGAGTTACATGGAAATTCTCTATTTGAGGCCCCGACTTTCTTGGTTCTATTCCTGCCCGAACGATACTGTAGATAAGCTGCCCGAGAAGACCATGATAATTTATATTCAACATATAGAGTGGGGTTTTTATTTTCCTTCAGGCTGTGGCATCCGTCATGAGGGAATTCAATATTAGCCCTCCCCAAGTTACTCCTAATTCCTTACTCTAGCTTCCACTATTGGATAAGCTATGCAGGGATTTGAACTTGTGGTTGGACGGCATGGTATTCTATCAATTTTTCCACCAAGTCTAAACAAAAGGGGGTAACTTGCTATACTTTGCTCCTTCTCGCCTTAAGCTCAGACATATTTTGAAAAAGAAGGACTCTATTCGGCTGCTAAAGTCTAAATGATTGTGGGTTCATCTTAACGAGGGTGCCAAGAAGATTCACAAGGATGCCATGTTTAAAAGGGGTTTCCTTTTCTAACGGCTTGGAATCACATGCATGGGAATCCATCATCTTAGAGTGAAGGTGGTCGATTGGTTGAGCTTCAGGGAAAGATAGAACACTACCTTAATCGGATGGAAGTCCCTCGCATTAACTAGAAGGATGTTGTGTGCGTTTTGAACAACCCAACTCAATTTAAATATTCCAACTTCCAATAGGTGATGAGCTAAGTAATTTCCTTTTTGACTTAATCATTAATTCCTTTTAGCTTTCGTTCCTTTCTTTTTGCATTTTTGGTCCTAAATGGCATAAATTAACAACCGAAGGGGGTGAATGCAGTTCTTGGTTTCTTTTTTATGTTTATAGAAAATCTTTTATCAAGTTATGATTTTAGATCATGTTGAGTTTATCGTGCTGAGCTGGGTCTAAAAACAATAAACTGCTCAGCTTTGCTGGCATAGTATATCTTCAATCGCTGCTGAGTACTTTACTCATCTTGGATTGGTTTTCAAGCAAAATTGATAAAATAGAAAGAATAATGAATGAGATCAGGCATGATAAAGACAGACAAGTAAAGTTAGAACTTTTAAACCTGAGATTTATCCTAGTTTGGCCCCTAGCTTACCTCTAGTCCCCATATTCTTTTTGAGCTTTAATCCACTAGTAATTCATTCCTTCCTTAGGCGGAGAAGCCTTTACAGTGGGTAGAAAAGATTATAGCAAGTATCTTCCTTTCTAACTGCCTCTCAATCTTAGTTTAGGTACCCTTCCTAAACAAACACTTAGATTTAATCAAAGAAAATGCGAACAGAGGAATTTAACTTATAAAAATGTTGAATCCTTTACAAGGTTAAATCTTAAGTGCTATTCTTCCTATTACAAACAGATTTTGACAATTTGTGTTGATCCCCAAATGTGCCTAGCAAGTGCACTAGATCATGTTAGTAGTACAGGGTAAGACCTAGTGTTATTCCCACGAGGAGAAAGGAAAGTAATTAATTGTTATAGGCTGTTAAGTAGTTAGGGGATTTCAATATTAAAGGTGGATTAAGTGAAATAGTAAAACTAAAGGTTTCTATAATAAAGTAAGACAGACACAAGGTTGCTACAAAATGCAGAAAAGGAATATAAGGTTGCTGTAAATAAAGCAAGATAGACACAAGGTTGCTACAAAATGCAGAAAAAGAATATAAGGTTGCTGTAAAATAACAATACTAAAGAGACAAGCTTTACCAGGCCATTAAGCGGTGCTTATGGTGCTTCCTCTCCTTTATCCTAACATGTATAAGTACATAGACCTAAAGTATCTTACCTGCTTTCCATGTAACTAAGTGCGGCATACCATCCTGCCACTTAATACTTTAAGGTTTTCACCCTTAGAGTCATCTGCTTATGTACTAGACCTTAAGCATTTAGCTTAAGTAAGCATCTGGAATAAATCCTAGAACCCTTAGCAAAAGTTTAGTATCCTCTCGGTGCGTGTAAACTTAGGTGATTATTAAGAGGCCTAAGGTTGCTAGTCATTACCTTTTAATTCTTAGCTTTTCAATCCAACACAGGCTAGCTAGACCTGTGAATCATTAAAAATAATAATAAACAGTCTAATAAAAGATTTCATGTTGATTTAAAAGAGATTCTACACCACAAACAAGCTGCTTATAGAGCCTAGCAAGCTAGTTGAGAAATTATATAATATACATAAAATAAAGTAAATATTTAACAAATAATATATATAATATAAATAAAAACATAAGAACAAAGTAGAGAGAAGGTGAGCCAACTAAGGCTGATTTACAAAGAAAAATGAGGCTCCTTATATACTACTTTGAAGAACCTCAAGCAAGTTGTCAACTTGCCATAATAAATATTACAAAATATTTATGGCTATTAGATTGCTTCTTGTTGGCCAAGTAAAGTCAAGTGGAAGCACACCTTTTATATCCTCTAAAAAGACTTCCTTTCCCTCTAAGAAATGCTCCAACAAAGGTCCATTCACAGCTAAACACATCAGCAGCCTTATTGGACACTCTTTTCACACCTAAATCTAGAAATCTTCGACAACCTTCTTGTAAATTCTAGCAACGGTTAAAATAGAATAAATTGCTCATAATTTTTACAATATAACTCCAAATTAAATAGTTCCAAAGCTCAATGACTTATATTTATATGGTGCTTTTTCCACTTATCAAGATCCCCATACTTAGATGTTGCTTATCCTCAAGCAATACCAAAGGAAAAGAAGAAAAGATAAGTGTGAAAAGGCTTTTTAAATAAAGCAAGAGCAAAGTGGAAAAATAAGTTATGAATTCTCTCAAGTGTTTAGGTTTGAAATGCAAGAAATTCACTCCTCGAATAATCACGGCAACCTTAAGTCCATAGGCTTGGGAATCGGTCTCATCTCCACCACTTTGTCAATCACAACACATAATCAAATAGGTCTTTAAGAGGGTTGTAATGCAGGTCTGTGGTTAGGTAGGTTAGGAAAAGATATTTCTGTTAGAGGATTTTTACTATGAGAAAGTAATCAAGGGTTACAGCAAACTTCTTTTACAAAAATAGACTTATGCAGCAATCTTAAAGCTGTACAAAATCAAAGACAATTTTGGGAAAAATTGACACAATTTGAAGCATGATGAGATTTTTAAGTATTCTAGCAATGAATATCTTAGCAAGCCTAAATATTTTAGGAGATTAAGCTTACTTCAAAATAGGATAAAAAATTTTAATAGCTAAGGTTGCTACTATTTTTGTCAAGGTATTTGCAAAGATATTATTTTCTTGAAAAACTGGAAATAGGTTGCTTCAATATTCTGGAATTTATTCAAATTTCCAAGAATTGTTTAAAAGAGTACGTCATAATGAATTTTTGTAAACTTGCTTTAATATTTGAAAACTTCTCATGGAAAAAATCGGGGTGAAAAGGATAATCAAAGTGAAAGGATTTGGCTCAAAATATTTTTAGCTTTAAAAAAATGGTTAACGACTCAAAAGGGGTTGTTCTAAGGGAAATAAATTTTAATTAGGTGGCTTTTTGGCTAAAAAGTAGGTTGAACCTAATGCCTTCATCATCTTATGCAAGTGATTAACATGTGGTCTCAACAAGTACAAACCAAATCAAGTTCTAGTTTAAGAATTTACATGTGTTAGCTCACTCAACAAGAAATTTAAGCAATATTCAAGGCTCAAAATTCTCACCAAAACAACTTATTTACATTTAATTAGCCAAAGAAATTGAAAAATAGCTCCTATATACAAGTATAAATTCATTTAGCCAATTAATCCTACTCATGTAATTTAATCATCAATATGCCAAACTCTAAGCATTCTCTAAAAACTAAATTGCATAACCAAAACAGCATAAAACATCACAACATCTGTACAAAATAGTTTCCAAAACAAAACAAATTCAAAAACATGCATAAAAATGGTATTACTTGGTTTCAGCAACCTATCTAAGCAGGGAATAAATAGTGGCATCAACCATGTACAAAAATAAAAGCAATTAAATAAGGAGTTACCATCACCATATCAATGAGCAATAACTAAATCAGGGCCCAACCCTTCATCCCCATACTTAAACAATGCTTTGTCTTCAAAGCAACATCAACATACACAAGAATAAAGGGTTGCAGTAACCTATGAGCTATAAAATAAATTGTTGCAAAGGTGGAAGCAACATACCAGATTTAAGGTGAGAGGAGTTTGGACTTTTACTCTTTATTTTGGGGGGGGGGGTGAAGAATGGAATTTTCCCACTTCATTGGGCTAGATCTCCTAGACTACCTCTTAAGGAAAGCTTGGAAGTCTCCCTGTTCGGATGAAACATTGCGGAGCTCTTCTCCATTTTCACCTTCATTGAAGGTGTGAAGTCTTCAAATGGTGGAGATGAGAGAGAGAGGGAAGAATTTGAAAATTTTGAAAAATGAAATGAGAGAGAGAAAATTTTGAAAATTAAATATAATGAAAGTAATTTTTTTTATTAAGAAAAAAAAGATGGGAATGAGTTATAAAGAGAATGCATACGTGTCTTACATGCATGAAAGGTAATTTCGAAAAATTTGAATTTAAAAAAAGAAAGGATAAGTTTAGTTAATTAAAACTTAAAATTGGGATGAGATAAGAATGAAAAGCTAAAATTAGGATAACATGCTTACCTCCTAATGTAACTGCCGAAACACATGGGTAAGTAAAAGAAAATTCAAAAACTATTTGAATGCACTTTTGAGGAAAAATGTTACTTAAGCTAATAAGTGTAGAAAATTAAATGAGAATTAAATAGAAAAATAAATGAAAAAGAAGTAAAATACGGTTAGGATATTTAAAGAAAAATGCAATCCCCTTAATTAAGGAGTTAAAAATGTTAATTTAGGCTAAAATTAAACTCATTAGCATAAAAATAATATTTTAACCGAAATTAAATTAATGCTAATTGAGAAAAATTAGTGATACATGGATTAAATTTTTACTTAATTGGTAAAATGAAAGAAACTAAATTAGTGTTTAAATGGAACTAAAAGTGACTTTAATTAAAGAAATAAGTGGAAAAGAATGCATGTTATGCATATGAAGTTTAAATTAAAAATAAAAATGAAGAAGAGAAATTGAATAGAATGTGGGAGTGAATGATAAGCTATGCCTAAGGTGTGCTCTTATCAATGCTTATATCATTTCCTCCTAATGTCATTAGTACTTTCATGCATGACTCATTACTAAAGTGAGTAGATAAAATGACACATGAATGAATAAACTTTTTTCTCCCTCATTTTTTTTGCTTTTGCCAAATTAATTCAACATAAAATTTCCTCTCTTAATGATGTAAACCACAACTTGGATTAGAAATTGTAAGCTTTAATATATACACCTACAAAATCAAAACAAAATAATTAAAAGTAATTAAAATAAACACAAAAATTAAGCAGCAAAATATTCATAAAGATAGAAAAATGAGCTTGGGCTCATCAAAATGCTTCAATTGGTGTTTGAAGTGGACACCAAGCTCCCCAAGGTTGCTCAAGGAGGTTCATAAATAAAAGTAGAATGAGGTGGGCTAATGTATGAAGTCTTTTGTTGTATCTTGTCCACCTCTTTCCATGATTTTTTTGATTGATTTTCAATAAAGGATTGCTGGCACTCTGTTTTTCCTTTTATATCTACCTCAGCAACAATCTTCTCATCTTTAAAGATATCTAGATTATGTTCTTGAAACTAAGGTTTCTTCAAATCATATTGATCATGGTGTTGCTCAGTCACCTCCTTAACTTGCTCACCTACATTATAAATATCATCAGCAACAAGTAGGGGAGAGCATTAGTCGGTTCGGTCCAAGAACTGAACCGAACCAAATAAACCAAAAACCAAATAACAAAAAAATTAGGAACCCAATACCGAACCTAATAGGTTTCGGTTCAGTTCGGACCGAACCTAAATATTTGGGTTCGCTTCGGTTCGGTTCCATATAAAACCAAATTGTATTTCTATGAAAAAAATTTAACTATTTTTTGGGAGATCAAAGTTAAAAATGTAATAATTATTTTCATGTTAAAAATTTAACTATTGTTTGAGAAAAAAAATTAAATTTAACAATCATTATAACAAAAAAATTAAACAAATATATAAGGAATGAATACAACCACTAACATGCAAAGCACCTTTTCCATTTGAATAACCTACAATATAAGATATAAAAATATTTATTTATAAAATCCGGAAAAGAATAAAATTTAAATAAACTGAAAAAGTAGAAAAGAATCTTAATTTTTTTTAATTAGGTTAATTAGGTTCGTTTCTCGGTTTATTTGGTTTTTATTTTCAAAACTGAGAACCGAACCTAAAACCAAATTACCAAAATATAAGAACCAAGAACCGAACCTAATGAGTTTGGTCCAGTCTGGTTCGGTTCGATCCGATCCGGTTCTCAAGTTCGGTTCAGTTCTTTAGGTTTCTTGCTCTCCCCTAACAACAAGAATGGTAGAATTATAAGCAACCTTACCATCCCTTTTGTAATACTCCATGGAGTTAGTGGTGTCGCATGGAATGTCAACTTGATCTCTTGTAATCACTATGTTGATTAGTTGCTCAAATTGAGCTTCGAAGTTCTTGATTGATTCTTGAGTTTTCTCCATAAACTCCATCATCACATCTTCTAAGCTAGGTTTCTTAGGTTCAAAAACTGGTGAAACCTGCTGAAAGTTATACTGAGGTTGCTGGAAAGGTTCATGAGATTGCTAGAATAAAAATTGAGGTTCTTGATGATCGAGAATAGTACTTTGAGGTTGTTGGAATGAAAAATAAGGTTGCAGAAAAAGGGACTGAGTTTGTTGGGATTACATTAGATTGTCGGGTAGGATATTGAAGTTGATGAAATAATTGTTGAGGTTGCTCCATAAGTTGGTAAATAGGTGTCCCCATTTGACAAACTTGATGGGATAATCCCTCAGTGTTCTTTGAAAATTGTTGAACAACATCAACTCTTGAATCATTTGAACGTTTTGTCTCCACATGCCATTTGCAACTAGTGTTTGTCACTTTCTTGATAAGGGAATATATTGCTTTGAGCTCCATTTTCTAGGTTACCATTTGAAAGGGTTTCAAGTCAAATTTTATGATCATTGGTTAGCCCGTTGTAAAATATTTGCATTTGCATTCACATGGGCTAACTGTGGTTTGGTACCCTTCTTAGTAACTCTTTAAATCTCTCCCAATCTTGTTGGAGTGATTCATTTTCAGATTATATAAACTTAGAACTTTCATTTCTCATTCTAGCAACCTTGGATGGTGGAAAACATTTTATCAAGAATTCTGCAACCATCTTCTCCCAAGTTGTGATTGAACCCGGTTGTAGAGATTTTAACCATGATCTTGCCTTATCCTACAGTGAGAAAGGAAACAATTTTAATCTAAGAATTTCGTTACAAACACCATGATTTGTAAAAAGATTGCATATCATAAGAAAATCATAAAGATGGTCATTAGGGTCCTCATTAGGCAATCCTTTGAATTGAACATTTGATTGCACTAATTTGATCATGGATGGTTTGATTTGAATGAAATTATCTTCTTCATTTGGTATCAATATGCATGAAATATGTCCCGATGAAGAAGGTCTACAAAAATCCTTCAATTTTTGCATGGACAAAAGGTCTTCGCAATCTACCATCGCGCTCCAAGGTTGCTAAGCTTTCTACGCTGCTTGCTCAAAAGCTTACCAGATAAGATTTACCTTTGTCATCAGGTTACATGCATAGAACATAAAAACTACACAAGCTAAACAAACAAGGTTAAAACTACCAAATTATACACAAAATTTAAAAACTTTATGTGTTGCTCCCCGGCAACGGTGTCAAAAACTTATTAATGCCCAAATGTGCCTAGCAAGTGAACTAGATCTTGTTAGCAGTACGGGGCAAGACCAAGTATCATTCCCATGAGGAGCAAGGAAAGTAATTAATTTTATAGGCTATTAAGTAGTTAGGGGATTTCAATATTAAAGGTGGATTGAGTGAAATAGTAAAAATAAAGGTTGTTGTAAATAAAGCAAGACAGACACAAGGTTGCTACAAAATGCAGAAACAGAATATAAGGTTGCTGTAAAATAACAATACTAAAGATAAAAGCTTTACCAGGCCAAAAAGCGGTGCTTGTGGTACTTCCTCTCCTTTATCCCAACATGTATAAGTACATAGACCTGACGTATCTTACCTCCTTTCGATGTAACTAAGTGTGACATATCATCCTTCCACTTAATACTTTAAGGTTTTCACCCCGGGAGTCATCCACTACGGACTAGACCTTAAGCATTTAGCTCAAGTAAGCATCTGGAATAAATCCCACAACCCTTAGCAAAAGTTTAGCATCCTCTTGGTGCTTGTAAACTTAGGTGATTATTAAGAGGCTTATGGTTACTAGTCATTACCTTTCAATTCCTAGCTTCCCAATCTAGCACAGGCTAGCTAGACCTGTGAATCAGTAAAAACAATAATAACCAGTCTAATAAAAGATTTCATATTGGTTTAAAAGAGATTCTACAGCACAAACAAGCAGTTGACAGAGCCTAGCAAGCTTGCTGGGAAATTATATATTATACATAAAATAAAGTAAATATATAATAAATATAAATAAAAACATGAGAACAAAGTAGAGAGAAGGTCAGCCAACTAAGGTTGATTTACAAAGCAAAATGAGGCTCCTTATATACTACTTTGAAGAACCTCAAGCAAGTTGTCAACTTGCAATAATAAAATATTACAAAATATTTACGGCCATTAGATTGCTTCTTGTTGACCAAGTAAAGGCAAGTCGTAGCACACCTTTTATATTCATTTCCCTCCAAAAAGACTTCCTTTTCGTCTAAGAAATGCTCCAACAAAGGTCCAATCATAACTAGATAAGTCAACAGCCTTGCTGGACACTCTTTTTACACCAAATCTGGAAATCTTCGGCAACCTTCCTGTAAATTCCAACAACCTTCAAAATAGAATAAAATGCTCATGATTTTTACAATATAACTCCAAATTAAATAATTCCAAAGCTCAATTACTTATATTTACATGGTGTTTTTCCACTTATCAATTTGTGTTTGCTGTTTGCTTGATTTGGAATTTTTGGAAGCTAGGAGTATTTGAATAGGGTTTTAGCTTGTAGAGAAATTCAAGGTTATTCACTAAGTTTGAACGTATGCTCCAGTCTTCTAGTTATAGTTGAAGGTCTTGGAATTAGACGTTGCAAACTTCTCGACCTAACAATTCTTCAATATCTCTTCTCTTCAAATCTTTCAAATTTTCCTGTTAGAGATAAATTCTAGGATGTTTATAGACAGAGATTTTGAACATTGAAGCGCAAGATTAATCTGTTAATCCAAAGCATAAAAAAATGTTTATCTTCAACAAATCCATTATGGAAGAGAGGTGTGCAAGTTGCAACGTGGAATTCTGTAATTCGTTGCACAGAGACACTAAGAAGTGATGCATGTTACATAATTCCTTTTATCTTGTACTTAGTGAGGAGTCTCCAACATTCTGTACTGACACCTTTTATTTGTGAGGACCACTAGAATATCTTCTTTAATTACAATGCCTTTTCTCCCGAAAAGCGTCAAAGGGATATCCCATTTCTCACAAAAACCATTAGTAGCATATGTGTCATTTAATTCTCTAAGTGTCAAAGTGACTTAGCTTTTATCATAAAAAGCTAACTTAGCACAGCTGAGTAAATATCTTATAAACTATGTAATACTAATCTTAACTCAGCTTTTCTTACTCTAAGCTATAACTTAATTAATTACTCAGTAAACTGAGTTATTTTCCCTTAAACAAACTCAAGTAAACTTCATTAATTAAGAGTATACTTAGTACTCAATTAATTTTACCATCCTAGTTATTTTGTTATTTCCAAAACGTTTTAAGTATTATGAAGTACTATTAACTTGGGTTCAACAATCTCCCCCATTTTGGTCAGATAACAAATTAGGTAGTAGAAGAGATTAATTGAATAGATAGTTGAAAGATATCAAAGTACCTGGGAAGTGACGTAAGACTCCCCCATGTTATTTCTTAATTAGTGAGGACTCCCCCATACTGAGTGGATCATTTTCAATCAGCTCAGTTCCCCCATACTTAGAGAAATTCTCTTTGAATTAGGACTTGATCTTACTTCAGCTTTTCTTTAAGGTTGGTCTTTAGCATGCATTCCCGCAACAGTTTATAAGAAAAAAATTGCATACATTCAATAGCATATACTGAGTTAAGAAGCTCTTAACTTTGACTAGATGAAAAACTTGTAATTTTAATTAATTTTCAAAAGATACTTAGTCAGTTTACAAAAAGTGTTCTGAATTAAGATTACATGTTAGGATCTATTACAAGTTCTATTATCTAGTCTATAGCTATCTACAATGCAGAGAGCTTGATGATCCTACTCTAGGATTACTTGATGAAGAATGATGGTGAGATGTTATTGGTGATGCAATTAATGTTACTGATTATATTGAGACTGAGGATCCTGAGGTTGATAATAAGACTAGCCAGATAAAGAATGTATATATTGTGCTGCCATCCTCATTGCATCTTCCACTACCTTCTCTCCCTTTGTTAACTAGTCTTTCATAATTTTCTCAAAACATAGGTTAAAGGAGTCAAGGGCAGCTTGGAAATCCTCCTGCTTTCCTTTGATAGCTGGTGAGATTTTAGTTTCAAGATGTCCTTTCCCTTTTAGATTCAAGATGTCTTAATCATTCAGCTCTTCAAGAAGCAGATCGTTAAACCACGTGAGATGGGTTATTTGATCAAATCCTTGGCAGGGTAACTATTGAAAGCATTGCAGCAAACCATGAAATTTTGAAGCAGAGATAGCGATCTTTAGTTAAGCCTCCATATTAATGATTCTTAGACATAGAGAGTGAATTGACTTAGCTGTGAACTCAATATCCCTTGAGTCATACATCCTAGTTGTGAGCATTTGATTGATAGAGCTCTATATGTCATTGACTTTATCCTTCATCATGTTGAGCTTCTTATGCATGGGGACACCAGTATCTGGGTCAAGAGAGTTAGTTAGCTTTGGGAACAGCTTACCCATAGCTTTGATGAGAGCTTTCTGCGATTTTGAGACTTTGTCATTAGTGTTGTCATTGATAAGCTTGTAGGCAGACTCCATCTTCTCAACTAAAGCATTAAGGTCCAGCGAAGGTTTTTCAACCTTCTTCCCAGTCTCTTCTACCATCTTCAACACGCGATCCAACTTCTTATCTTGCTTGACTATTAGCCTAGACATATCTAACACCTTAGCCATGATGTGATCGATGTCCTTTGCGGTCACCACTGCTTTTTGCACAGCTTTTAGCCTTTTGTCTATGCTCTTCTTTATTTAGGCTTGCTCCTCACCAAACTGGAGAAAATATGTAGCTTGAGTCACCAAAGTAGTGTTCAAGCTACTCGGTTGCTAAGTAACAGCATCAATGCAACCTTTCATCTTTCCTGCCATCGTATTAGAGATAATAGTAGACGTAGGGATAGGCGTGACAATTGTGCTGAGCTATGTTGCAGAATCAGACAACCTAGTTAGGATTAGTTCCATCTTATCCGCTAAACTTTTGATGCTCTCCTTCACCAGGTGGTTACGAATCACAAACAAGCTCCCCTGAATCTTCTCAAACTCCTCAAAATAGATGGATTTGGTAGGAATACTTGAGTGTTACTCGAACTCTCGAATATTTTCCTTAGCTTTAGCGAACAAGTCCGTCAATTCTTGAGATAGCAGCACACGGCTAATTGCTCCATCCAACTCAGCATCAGTTTTTAGAGAGGGGAATTGCTTCCTTGCGAGTTCTCTAATCTAAGCTAAGATAGATGTATCGGCCAAGTCCACTTGGACTGGCTTGTTTCTGGAAGGGGATGCTTCATTGGCTATAAAATTTACCTTAGCACCTTCTTCACTTACTTTTTCATGCTGAGCGGAGTTCTCAACTTAGGAACTTCCCTAACCAGAGGGGTTAGAGGGGTAGAAGATGGATTTGAAGAAGTGGTTGTGTTAGGAGTTTGTATAGTTGAAGAAATGGGAATAGATTTTATTTTACAAGGGAAGGGATTATTGCGGGTTTAGCATTTGGTGGAGGAGAAGAAGATGTATTTTGAGTGTGGGAAGGAGAAGTAGGGGTATATTTAGGAGAATTTACAATATCTTGAGGCTGAGAAGGAGAATTAACAAGATTAGAAGGAATTTCAGAATATACAGGAGTTGGGATGGAAGGATTCATAAAAGAAATTAGGGTAGGATTTAGAGGTACTTGGGGTTGGTTGATTGACCCAAGGATGGGTCAGCCTTAGGTTACTCAACTTAAATAGAAGAAGACTCAGGCTGAGTGGAAGTTGGCTTTAGAATGTTGGGTCCAGGAAGAGCATATTCTTCTTGGTCTATGATTTCTACATCTCTACCAACATCCTCTTTGTCACTACTCACAACTTGGATATTACACTTGACAGGGTGAGTGGTGGTAAAGAGCTTTCATTGAGAGCTCCTTGCTTTGGAAAGTACTTCCTCCATATGGGTTGCTGCTACTATACTGAAGGTTTCATGGTCCTCTTTGCCTTTCTTTGAGGTCCCCTGCTCCTTGGTTACTTCAATTGCCTCTAGCATGCGCTTTCTCTGGATCAAGGTCTCTTCCTTGTCCTCCGTGTTCTCTTCTTCATTAGCCTGTTATCTTTCCTCAGCTTCCCTTTGAGTGTGAGTTTTTAGCTTTAAGGGATTTCTTTGCCTAGCTTATGGCTGGGCAAACATGACTCCTTCCCTTTCTTTTTCTGAGCTGCCATTTACTCTTTGAGAGCCAGCTTTTTCTTTGGGAGATGAAGTTGTGGTAGCAGTTGTTGGGATTCGCTCTAGTTGAGAAGATAGAGGAACATCCTCATTGGTCTCCTTGCTAGATCCCTCAAAATTGACCACAAACACATCTTCATCCTCCTTTAGCACAGCTTTTGGGAATATAGTTAGTTCCACTATGGGCTTCTTCAGCTTGAGGTCTTTGGCCTTGGTATAGCAGGTGTGAGTTACTTATACTTCATCTTACTAAAGTGAGGCATATCCAGCACCTTCTTCACTGGAATCACCATCTCTCCTAGGACATCCAAGAATGGGGCAATGTCCAGCTGCACTACCTTCATCAGAGCGGTGATGAGGTAATAGTAATGGTAGATGATAGTAACTTTGATCAAGTGATGCATAAGTAACACTAACCAACTAAGTTGATTACCTTCTACCATATGGTAGCCCACACACCTCTCAAAGTATGTGCATCTACTAAGGGACCCCGTCTTGGGTAATAGCATCTTCATGAGCAGGTCATGACAAGCTCTCACTTCCTAGCTCATTCTTGATGCAACTATTTCTCAAGACCATAATCTGAGGGAAGCTCCCAATCTGCTAGGAAAGCCACCGCCTCCTCATCTCCATTCCTTATTAGAATAATACCTTTTATAGGAACATTCAATAGGCTGGCCACCAAATTAGAAGAGATCAAGAATGATACATTGTTGAACTCTACCAATAGTACATCTTCAAAACCCACAATTGTGTAGAGAGTGGAGTAATCCCCTTGATGAGGCTTTTGATACCGGGGCCTTCATGCAGAAAGAATAAACTGAGGTTTTGCTCTTGATAACTTTGTGCATAAACTGATTGAGAAGAAGACTCTCATAGTTCACTTCAAACACTGGAACAAAATCCAGGTCTTTAGCCCACTCAACTTTGGTAAATATAATTCCAGAAGAAAAAACAATCATCTGCCATGAACCATCGATATGCACAAACATCTTCTTCCTTGATTTGCCTTGGAGTTTTAGAGTTCTTTTGGTAAGCGCCATTTACAGATGAGAGAAGTTTGAGAAGAGAAAGGAATTTAGGGTTCTTTTATAAAGAAAATGATTAGAATTCAAGAAGCAAGTAACCTCTCTCCCTTTCAGATTTCAGCTTTTATAGACTTGCTCATCTTTCATGGATACGTGGCACCTCCTCAATAAAGGATCAAAATCAATGCTGAGATGAACACTTGATTCACCGACTTAGTAAAACGGTAAGTTTAACAATGGACGCTTCCAATTCAAATGCACGTCTTTTGAAATCGTGGGATTTGATTTTTAACCATGAAAGTGATTCTCATAGTGTTACTTTAAAATGTAAATGGTGTTAAACATGTGTTACCTCAATTGGCTGACTTAAGATTTGCTTCAGTATTGAAATTTCTTGATTTTTCCTTGACATGGTGTTCACCATACCAATAAGCTGCCTTAAAAAATTGAAGTTCACCTTAAGAAAAGGTTTGGTGAATATGTTAGCTCGTATCATATTCCAACTTTACATCTTTCCTTAGCATATGATCCCTTATGAAGTGATGTCTAATATTGACATGCTTCATCCTACCATGTTGAACTAGATTTTTGGATAGGTAAATTACGCTCTTATTATCACACATAACTTCGAGACACTTAGACTTTATACCATAATCTTCTAGTTGTTGCTTAATCCATAGCAGTTGTGCTACACAACTTCCTACTGCCATGTACTTGGCTTCAGTTGTAATCAGTGCAACATAAGTTTGCTTCTTGCTATACCATGAGATAAAGCATTCTCCAAGGAAATGACATCCTTTTGTGGTGCCTTTCCTATCGAGCTTGTATCTACCATAATCAACATTTGTGAATCCTCTTGGAGTGAAATCAAAACTATTAGGATACTACATGCCTACATCAAGAGAGCCTTGCAAATACCCTAGAATCCTTGTTACAATTTCCAAATGAGATTCTCTAGGGTTAGCTTGATAATGAGCATAGTAGCACATGAAATACCGAATGTCAGGCCTACTATCTGTAAGATAAAGAAGAGAGCCAATGATTCCTTTGTAGAACTTGTTATCTATTGGATTGTCAGCTTCATCTTTACTTAAGATAATATTTGTGGCCATTGGAGTGGACATTGGCTTCGAATGTTCCATATCAAACTTCTTTAGGACTTCTTTGGCATACTTTGCTTAACTGATCAAGATTCCATCTTTAGTCTACTTGATTTGAAGTCCAAGGAAAAAGTTGAGCTCTCCCATAATTGACATTTCAAACTTGCTCTTCATCTGCTTGCTGAACTCTTTGCATATCTTCTCATCAGTTACTCTAAATATGATATCATCCACATAGATTTGGACTAGCAACACATCTTCTTTCCTTCACCGTATAAATAGAGTTATATCTACTTTCCCTCTTTCATAGCCTTTGCTGATAAGGATTTGGTCAGCCTCTCATATCAAGCTCTTGAAACCTACTTTAATCCATAGAGAGCTTTCTTTAGTTTGAAGACATGCTCAAGATTCTTCAAATCTTCAAAGCTTGATAGTTGGTGGACATAGACTTCTTCTTGAATAAATCCATTCAGGAATGCATTTTTAACATCCATTTGAAACAATTAGAAGTTCATATGAGATGCGAAAGCACATAGGATTCAAAAAGCTACAAGAGTATAAGTCTCATCATAGTCGATTCCTTCTTGCTGATTGTAGCCTTGAGCAACAAGCCTGGCCTTTTTCTTGACAACAGTGCCATCTTTATCAAGCTTGCTTTGAAAACCCATTTGGTACTGATAATTGATTTCCCTTTAGGCTTAGGAACTAGATCCCAAACATCATTGCGATTGAACTGATCCATCTTCTCTTACATCGCGATCATCTAATAATCATCTCCTTCTACATCTTTAAACTTCTTGGGTTCAATCAATGAGATGAAAGCTGGATGGCTCATCATTCTACTAAGCTGACCTCGCATCATTACTGATTATAAACATCATCAACAATGATGTCGAGCAGTTGGTTGCGATGAGTTCTAATCTCCCTTGGCAGATTCAGACCTGTAGCTGGAGGATCTGTAGTATCTTGCTGAGGAGGAGGTTGATTTCACCATCATTGAAGTTGATTGAAAGATCATCATCTTCTTTGACTTCCTTAGATTCAGGTTCTTTGTTCTAGGTTGGGTAGCATAGAGAGTGACTTGCTGAGTGGATTTGCTTCCTGGGTTACTCCTTTATCATCATCAAATGGTCATCTATCTCCATTGTTAGATTCATCAAAATCAACATGCATAGACTCCTCTAATAGGTTGGTTCTTTTGACATATATTCTATATGCCTTCTGTTAGTTGAGTATCCAAGAAAGATACCTTCATCAGCTTTTGGATCAAACTTACCTAGCTACTCTTTGGTGTTAAGAATGAAGCACCAACAACCAAATGATCTAAGATTATCAATCTTGGGCTTTCACCCTTGCCAAAGCTCCTTCTCAAGTATTGGGTGAATTAAAACCTGATTCAAGATATAACAGGATGTGTTAACATCTATTCTCTAAAAGGACTTCGGTAGACTATTATCACTCAAAATGGATCGAGCCATTTCAACTATGGCTCTATTCTTCCTTTCTACAACCCCATTTTGTTGAAGCGTATAAGGGGAAGAAAAGTTATGGTCAATACCATGTGGTGAATAAAATTCTTTGAAATGAAAGTTTTCAAATTCACGTCCATGATAACTTCGGATTCTACTAATTTTAGTTCCTATTTCATTCATTATCCAATTACTAAGCTTGATAAAAGATTCATATGTTTCGCCTTAGCTACTCAACAAGACTACCCAAGTGAATCTCATCAAGTCATCCACAACCACTAATGAAAATCTCTTACCACCCATGCTCAAAGGCTGAACAAGGCCAAAATATCTACATGGAGGAGCTCCAACGGTCACTTATTTACTACATGATTAATTGACCTAAATGACTTCTTAACTTGCTTATCGAGCTGGCAAGCTAAGCAAAGTTTATCCTCCTCGAAGCTGGTACTGGAAACCCAAAACTAGTTGCTTTTTGGCCAATTTGGACAAAATTTTCATATTTATATTACCAAACCTTCTATGCAAAAACCACAAATTATCCTCCTTAGATACAAGATACACATTAGTGGAGCCACGGGATAAATCAATAATATATACATTATTAATTCTAGGAGTAAAGAGTATAGTTGAGTTAATCTTACAGTCAATAACCGAGCAACCTGCTAAGTCAAATGTAACCCTTATACCTCTATCAAAGCTGATCTGCACTAACTCTTCAATTGAAGGAGAGACACCAACAGTGTCACAACCCACAATCTTGCCTATTTGGTTATCTCCGAAACTGACACTTCCATTTCTTTTACACTTCAATGAGATGAACTTACTTTCATCTCTCATCATATTCTTTGAGCATCTGCTATCCACATACCACATTCTAGAGTCATCAGTGGATCTAAGGCTCACCTCATCTTGAGGAGATTTTCCTTTGCTATACTTAGCTTTAGAATCAGTAGTGGTTTGACTACTATTTGAAGTAGATGTTGAGCCTTCACCCCTTCATTTCTCGATCGCCATTAAGCAGAGGTTAGCGGAGTCAGTTTCTTCTTCATTAGAAGATGAAGATTCTTTTGAATCACTCTATGTAACATTAAGTGCCTCATTGTTCTTTGCGAACCTCTTCTTGTATCTATCCTTCTTGGTCTTTGGACAGCTAAACTGGAAATGTGATTTTTCTCCATAACCAAAGCACTTGATGTCTTTGATGTTTTGCTTCTTGGATCCTTCTTCAGCTCCTCGCCTGTGCTGAGTTGATTTGTTTTTAGCAGGAAACTTCTTCTTGTTGAAACATCTGGGTCAGAAGGGTCATTTACTCATCAGAATTGTAGCTGGTGGATTCATCAGAGGAATCAGCTTTCAGGATAATGGTTTGCCCTCTCTTTCCTTACCTCTACTCCTTTTAAAGTCATCAGTATATTTCCTCTAGGACATTTCTTGAGATAGCAAGGTGTCTATCAGCTGATCATAGCTGTAGGTCTTAGGATCATGAGCCTCCTTGATGGCACTCTTCTTGGCATCCCACTCTAAGGTAAGAGTGCGGAGAATCTTCTTCACCAATCCCTCTTTCGTGAACTCCTTGCCCAATCTCTTCAGTTCATTAACAATATTAATGAACCTGGTATTCATGGCCTAAATACCTTTACTAGCGCCAATCTAGAACATCTCATACTCTCTCAGTATGAGATTGATCTTTGACTCCTTGACCTTATCAATTCCCTCGTAGGTAATCTCCAACTTCTTCTAGATTTCCTATGGTGTTTCGCAGCCCGAGACCTTGTTAAACTTTGTAAGATCTAGAGTACATTATAAGTAATTGATGGTTGTGACATTCTCTTTGAGAAGCCTTAAGTCAGCATCATCATAATCCTCTAGATTAACTAGTACATGTTGCCCATTCTTAACCATGGTAGAAATTCTGAGGCCAAGCTCAACAGCGAGCCATGCTTGCATGCTTTGTGATTGTATGAAATTTTTTATGCGATTTTTCCAAAATGTGTAATGATTACCTCCGAACATGTTAGACATGATGTATGCCCTAGAGGCAATTAGGGTTATATGTCTTAATTAGTTATAATGTACAAACGGTTTCAGATTATTATTAATAATAATTAAGACATCTTTGTTGCTTATCAATGTTTTCAATTTATTTATGTATCTCATTGGTATAATATATGTATAGTATTATATATATGTGCATTGATAAGATAAAGTCCATGACTACTTCATAGCGTAAAAAGTGCGAGGACATAGTGGGAGCTCTGTGGTGTGAGAACTACACATACGTGTTACTATGAATAGTTTAACTATCCCTAGTCATAGTTTCATTAAGCCTGTACATCAATAGAACAGAAAAACTAGCATATGTATGCTTACTCTTTGTATTAGATCCAAGTAACCGATCTCACAAGCTGAAGGTGGTACCTTGAGTTAACACATGAATGTATTCGGGTAATTCATTGGAGACCACTGCAAGATAGATATTTGGAAATAACTATATCCATGTATTGGTGTCATGTCTTATTGCAGTAGCAGTACAAATATCCTCAGACCTGAGGTACTTGTTACCTTATGTAGGAGTTGCTATACTTTGGGTCATTGTGAGAATAGAATTTCGTACCAGCTTGCGTGTTCAATGTCACATAGTTTTCTATTATCTAGAGATCTTCAAATGGGAGTGGTCCTCATCTCTAATTTTTTTCAAGGACTTAAATTGTTAAGAAATTGGAAAAATTAATTAAAAATATATTTTTAAATTAGTTAAAAGAAAAATTAAAAATATAAAAATAAAAAAAAGAAAAAAAAGAAAAAAAATCGGGTCCAACCTGGCCAGGATTTGACAAGGCAACCTCACCAAAGGTCTGGCGAGGCAGCCTCGCCAAACTTTTCCAAGCTAGCCTCCCCAGAGTTCCGATGGGGGCACACCCCCCTCACCGGAATTTGTTTCCTTTTGGATTTTTCAAATTTTTTAACTATAAATATTGGAAGAATTTTTGGGGATCCTGACCAAAATTTTTTTGCAGAAAAAGACAAACTGAACACTCTGATTTTCCGCATTATTTTCGAAATAAAAAAACTTTTTGATTCGACCATTTTTTCAAACATAAAAATTTTAAAATATGACGAGGATTACTCCTAAAGGTCAGGCAAGTATATCGTAGTGGATTCGCTCCGTAATGGTAAATCTTTGAGTTCCTAGAGCTGCTTGTTTCGTGCTCCCTGTATTTTTCTTTATTTCATTTTACATGTGGGATTATTCACTTTCTTTCATAATGTAAATATTATTGTAATAATTCTTCTCATCTTTTATTTTTTTTATTTAATGGAGATATCTGTTAGAATACCCCTATGAAGGGAATATAAAAATCTATTCCCGGATAACAGCCCTCACATCTTTGCCATGCGAGCATTTTCACTAATTAAAATGAGCAATCAATGTGTTAATAAAAATGAACCTTTTTAATTATAAATAAGAACTTTTAATCATCGTTTTTTTAATGACGCCTCGCTAAAATCAAATCGAACATATGTGTAAATGGTGTGTTATACCATGTGCTCACCTTTGTGGATGCAGGTATATTAGGATTAGATGTATGCTTAGGATTTTATTTTTCCTTCGTGAATCGCAATTTCAAATTATATTTTTTTGGGAAATGTAATTAATAGATTAAGCGGGCGGTTGCATCCCCCGAGGTTTTGTAATTTTAATCTTTACTTTTCCGCATTTATTTACTGCTTTATGTATGGATTTATCGCTTTCTAAATATGTGTGAATCATGCGCTATAACTCGAAAATGATGTAAGTTCGAATATGCACAATTAAGAAATATGGTATTCTATAGATGTAATATAATGTGATCCAATAAGAAATAAGCAACTTATCTCGAACCTGAATCTCTGTGTCTTAGTGGGCCGTCCCCCGGACATTAAGCCTCACATGACTGTAATTCTTGGAAGTGCTAATCCAGGTGGCGACTCTGCATTAAAAGACGGAGGATTCAGGTTTGGGCAGTCTTAAATGTTTTCACTTTCTCTTTTGAACTTTCTAGGTCCCCAACTTGGTACATTTTCATTTTCAACAAAAACACCTCGGTGGACAGCGGCCTTTCATTCGCGCGCTCTCGACCCATCGCACTCCATGTCGTCCGCTCACAATGGCGACTCTGCTGGGGATTTTTTTTAAAACTGCTTTTAAATGTTTTAGATTTTGGATAAGTGCCGAAAATTATTGATCACATTATTCCATAGTTTCTTAATTATGACATATTCTTAATAGCGCATTGCAATAGAGGGGATTAGCCTATAAGTTTAAGGTGCCCTATCATCACAAAGCTTACTCTTGTACTAATCTGCCTCCATGAGAAAAGATAGTACTTGAGCGAGCGGAGGACTTGTTGCCATATCGCATGTACCTCCCTCGTTAAAACCCATTTGGGGAGAGGCTTGGAGTGTATTTTAGTGCAACAAGAACCTTCTACATCAGCAACTCATTTACAAACCTCATGTAAATAAACCATAGGCATTTTCCCT
>CATIWQ010049862.1:0-12959 GCA_949673415.1 Euphorbia schlechtendalii | reverse complement strand
AGGATAAAAATCACTGTTTGTATTTCTTTACTCTGCTTAATCTGTATATCTATCATTTCCGCATCTGAAACACCTAAATTATAAAGGGGGACTCTGAGTAACTAATACTTACTCAGAAGCAACTTCTGAAGCAGTCTTTTGAAGATTAAACGAAAACTCGAAAAAGAGTCATTCACCCCCCTCTGACCTATTTAACACCCTTACTGAGTCCTACAATATCAAATCACAAGAAACTAACAAGTGAAATTTGCACGACAAACTAGCTTTTTTTTTTGAAAAGTTTGAAAGCTTCATGCACCTTCAAGTTCATGGGATAGTTGACGGAATTGGACAACTTCATGATCTCAGTCATGTATTTGACCAATTTGTACTTGTTATGTTTCTTGGAGCCCGCAAGGCCAGTTTTGTAATAATTAATTTAAGTCGTGTTTTACACTTGTTTTTTTTTTAAGTTTAACATTTTTTTTGGATTCTTGAAGTACACAAATAACACAAATTTTCTTCTGGCAATTAGAACATCATCTCCAAATTTTTCTCAACACCACATCAATAAAATTTTAAGACAATACAATGATCTCATTTTGAAAATTTGTACTCACAACTTCTAGAATTCTACTTAAATAACTTTCAATCAATAATTCATGTTAAGAGTTTGCTTGTTTAACTATTGTTTGCTGTTATATTTAGGATTTGATTGTGCTTTTCCAAGTCTCTTTTCTAGAATGTTCTATTTTCAAGTTTTTCCTATTAGCAGAATTGATTTTAAGAAAAACAAGTTATATAGTTTTTAATTAAATAGTATAAAAGATTAAAATGTGTTGTTCAAAACCAATTTATGTAATTCTATTAGCAGAATTGATTTTAAGAAAAACAAGTTATATAATTTTTAATTAAATAGTATAAAAGATTAAAATGTGTTGTTCAAAACCAATTTATGTAATTCTATAAAAAGTTTATGAGAGTAACATATGAAAACATATTGAGAAACAATACCAAACATGTCCTCAAACTTTTATATTTTACTATCTCAAGGTAGTTATAAACTAATAATTAATTAGTTAAAATTATTATTTGAATCCGAAGCGAGAGAAAGAATTCTGAAAACCCATAAAATTAATCAAGTCATCTTGTATGTGGTTGTCAATCTTGCTTCAATATCAAAACCAACAGCTTTAAAAGGGGGTAAATGATTTATTTGTAATTAAGTTATTACTACAGTTGAACATGCGATAAGGATAACATACCAATCAAATTAAATAATTAATCCGTCCTCAACAATGAAAAGTTTATATTATCAAACCAATAAAGAAAAAAAGAATTGTATAGTAACATGATGTTTTCATGTTCGAAAGTACTTATATTTGTTCGCTATTTAGTTTAAGAAATTCATTCATTTATTTGTTATTGTGATTAGTCCCTTATTTTTTTTGGCGAAACACTATTCTTAAGTGTTTTTAAATCTGAGGTAAATATCTATAAACCTGGTAGGAATGTTTGGATGTTATTATAGTTTATTAATTGCGCAAATTCCATTTATTTACATGCAGCAAGTGAAATATAATTTAAAAAAACTGTAGTGTTTGTATTGAATGATTTTTTGTACAGCTTAAATATTTTTTATTCATGTTTTATAACTCAAATGACATTAAATCAATTCTCTAAATTTTTTAATGTATGTTAAATCAATTATCTAAATTTTTTAATGTATGTTATATTCAACTTTTGTATATTTAGTATTCAACTTATTTAATTTCCATTTATTTGGTGCTTGGCCGATTAAATTTAATAAATTAAACTTCAACTTTTTTTGGATAAGAACAGTAAACGTTAACTTAACCACACAAAAGTTTATGTAATACCAATATCATCATTTGAAACATGAATATATTTTACTGATCATGTATAAACCTATCAACCTTTAGTAGTCCGATAAATTGTACTAAAAATTGATAAGCATGATTCCAAAAACAAAAAGAAATAAACCTAGAAAGGTATATAAGCCCGTTTTTGTTGAAATGATTTTAATAAGGAAATCATCAATTTTGTCCATGTTTTTTTGTTTATTATTTACAAAATACATTTTCAAGAATTTATTTATAATTTACGTTCTTAGAGCAATTCCAATGATTCCACTTTTTGGAGTATTCTCCAAAATGGGGGGATGAATATGGGAAATGGTTAAGTCTAACCATTCCCCATATGGTATATCCAGTGGCGGAGCCTGGATTCTATTTCAGGTGGGGCACAATTACAAATAAAAAAACAGTCCAACAAAAAAAAAGTAATGTAATACAAATTAAATGACAATGTATCAAATGTTAAATAAATACATACATTAAAAGTCTACGAAAAAATATGCATATACAAGTTAACGAAACATTTATATTCGTGCATGATTTTTTTTAATAACTTTATCAACATTTATTGCATTAATATATGGTTAGTGTTTCGATTCAGAATTTCTTTTCATAACAACTTCAGAAATGAATTTTGCCAAATTCCTATTCAACCCGTCTAATTCTTAAAAGTTAAAACAAAACAACTAACAATTAAATTTATCTATCAATTTACCAAATTATTATTTTAACTCAAAAGTTAAATAAATCATAAGTCATTTTGCATAACATTTTTGTTCTATTTACCCTAATTTTTTCACTAAACCCATCTAACCCAATTGAAAGCGCATGTGATGGCGAAATGATGGACAGGTGGCCACAAACCAGGTAAAATTAATTTTAATTTTTGAGTCGATGCGCAAAACGTGACCGTTTCATACGAGACTCTTATATAATTAAAAGTTTAAATAGATGTCTCCCCCTTTTCATCTTTAGCGTCTTTGTTTCTCCACTGTTTCTTAAACCAGTTGCAGTTATGCGATCAAAGGGTGGGGCAAATAATCATGTCTAGCACATTGTTCACCATTTATCGGCTAAGGGTATAGAGAGGGTTTTTGGTGGCTAGTGGGGCACGTTCCCCACCGCCCCCACCCCTCCCTCCGCTACTGGGTATATCCTAAAATAGGGTTCCCCGTATACGAAGAATCCAAAATAAGAAATGATTGTTATATTAATGTATATTTTTAATTTTGTTTTGTTTTAATTTGTTTGATACTTTTTTTGTTATTGAGAATAGATTTGATGTAAATAATAATGATAAAGTAATATTACGTTATGAGAATCTGAAATAGGGAATGGAAAATGAGGAAGATGGTTGGAGTAAAAACACTGTAGATCCCGTAAAATGGAGTTTGGAGAATGAAAATGAGGAAAATGGTTGGACTTGCTCTTAAGGTTTTGATTTTAAATTTTCACGTTCTTAAGATTTGATTTTACATTCTATACGATTCTGTTATATATCTATTATATATCTACTTTACGTGACATGTATATATACCTATTATATACATGTTATATATCTACTATATAGTTATTATATATTTTATACTATATTTTCGTAAAAAATATGCATGTTATAAATTTGTTATATATAATTATGTAACTGTTTTTGTAAAATGAAAAAATGAAACTTAAAAGAAGTTTTGTTTTGTAATTTATATTTTTTTTTGTTTTGTAATTTATGTTTCTTATCTTGGACATTTATGTAAAATAGATAACTGGGTTTGCAACTTTAATAAATTGGAACTCCAAAATAAAAATTGTCTTGATTAGTTGTTGATGGATGTGTAATTAACTACATATATACAAAGTAATATCTAATTAATGAGTGTAATGTAGGCATATTTTAAATTAATAATATGCATGACATGAAAACAATTAGTCGATGAGTTGGATGATAAATGCCATTTAAACGACTAATTCGTATTGTATTGTTATAGATAATTGGGAAAGTAAAACGAATTATTATATATGTTATATATTTAATTTTTATCATTCATGATTTTAATTTAAAAATGATAAATTGAGAAACTTGATGGGTTGCGGACTTTCATCCAACAACTGAAATAAGAGTAATATCTAATTTAAAAAATTTGACTCATCTGTGTTTAAATATAAAGAAAAATCTTCAACCCGTCCGCTCAAATCTAGAATTTCTAGAGTTTAATATTTTCATTTTAACTACTAATAAGGAAATATTATACAAAGAATCGAGTATTTAATACCCATTTTCCGCATGCAGGATATGTGTTCCAAATAACTGTTAAATAATATTAATTTATCATATTTTAATTCATCTTGGAATACATGTCCTGCATGTGGGTGATGTATATTAAATAACCGGCTCTTTATATAATTTTTCCTAAATCAAGAACTCAACCACTAATTAAGTACATAACCACTTAAGTAATATCTAATTTATTACTTGAAAAATGTCTTATAGTTATATATCTATTGTGTTTATAGCCTTTTCTTATTAATATTTTTATTTATATTAGTTTTGGCAAAACAACAGTTTGAAGAATAAATATTGAAATTGTGTTTAAAAAATTATTTTGATTTTTCAGAGATGAAAGTTGCAGCTGCATCTATTTAACTATAGAAATGTGGCATTAAGTAGTGAAAGTTCCGTTTCCAAGTCGGGTTTGACCTTCGTGGAACTTCAAGAAATATTGGATTAGTTATGTAGAATTAAACCTGCAAAATAGATAATGAACGGAGAAGGGGTCGGGGCTTTTATCCCCCGGGAAAACTCCGACGTTCAAGTTAGTATACTAAGGCAAGAGGATTAGAGAGTTCTTTATGCGTATATGTTATTAGAATAAATTGACTAGAAAAGAATTGATTAACCTGTTATGGGGATTGTCTTCCACAATTTATAGGTTTTGCAAAATCCCCCGAATAGTGGAGATTAGAACGGTTCAAAATGGGATCATGATCCCTAAAATCAAGGAAGACCAAGTCCATCTTCTATCCATTCCGCAATCTTAGGAAGCGGTTTCAGTTGACAGATTCCACTGACTAAGTGGCCAACGTCTCGATGAATGAGACGGCAGCACCTGTTTGTAAGCGTTGTGGATGAAGTCATCAGGACGGGTCCATTTTTGGGTAAGAGGCACGTCCCGATGAACCATCCGCCTGGGATAGTGACGTCGCTTTACCCTTCTAAACGGTGAATCGCGCTGCGTTAGTAGAGTTCATGCTGAGCTGGGGAGCTGAGGGGGTAACATCATCCTCTGTTAACAAGTAGATATTTGAGAACTTTTTTCAATAACTAGAATTAAATCTTTTTCGTTATCAAACAATTATATTATATAATTGTTTGGTTGTGGTTGCTTTAATCTATTTTAAGACAAAAGTTATGAGCAATAGTAAACAACTATAAGCAATTGCAACAGAAAACTTAACATAAAAACCAAATTGGCCGTATTTTTTCAAAAAAATTGCATGAAGGAAGCTAAGAGTTGTGAGTTAAATTTTGGTGAATGGTAATGACACATACCAACTCATTTATAGAAGTTAGAAACCACATTATTATTAATTAAATACTCTAATTGTTTATTTTATTTTATCTACTCCCTCTCGCTTTTAGTAGTTCATTTAGCCAAAATATGATATTAAAAAAAAGTAGTACATTTTAAAATTCCTTAATTCTTTTTTTTTCTTTCATATATACATTTATTTATTCCATATTGATAAATGCACAATTTAGGTTGAACTTAAATGTATTGACAGATCCATCTGATTAAATTTAACCACATGATGATGTCTGAGCTACAAAATCCTGTGGTTTCTGAGTGTCAATATTAATTTATACAAGTCCACACCCATTCAATATTAATATGTTATAAATAAATTTTTAATAACCATACTGAGTATCTTTTACTAAGGTCATTTCTAGCTCTGCATTTCATATTTTCACTTTAAAGTTTATAATTTGAAGTTGCTACAATGTTTATTCTCCAACCCTTCACTTCATATTTTCATTTCAAAATATAATATTATTATTTTATTCCTTTCTACCTAACTTTTTATCATTAATATATTCACTTAACTTTATCATCAATTTTATAAATATTTTCATTTTTGTTAATTGATAAAACATAAATAAAATTCATATAATACCCATAATTAACGGTATTAATAATTTTACAAAAAAAGTACTAATTAAAAAATTAAAAAATTACTCATAATTTATTTTTATTAATTATTTAATGTATATTTTATACAACACAAAATAATACACTTATAATTTAGTCACAATTAAATTTAAATTACATAATCCACAACACCACAATTTTACATTAATCAAAATTATAAAAAAAAATATTACAAATATGTACTACAATTATAAGATACAAACAAATACATGTACAATTTAAACTAAAAAAAAGAAAGAACAACAATTATTTAAATAAAAGAAAAGAAAAAACAAAAAAATATATATTATTTTAATTTTAGAGTTGCTACAGTGCAACTTAAAAAATGAAGTTATACTGTAACAACTTTACATTTTAGAGTGGAATATGAAATGCTATTGTCACTTCATATTTTGTCCAACTCCACTTTTTGAAGTGGGGTTGGAGATGATCTAATAGTACTCAGAAAGGAAATCAGTCCTGTATGGTGGTGTGGTGCCCTTGAATCTATGGGTCATGCAATATTTTTATTAAATAAAACTAACATAATTTTGGATATATATAAAGAAACTATAATAAAATATATCAAGAAAACTATAATACGACATTTTCTAAATCCCCATGTTTATTTTGCTTGTATATTTGAGTTACAAATTTATAATGAAGGTTTAGTTTAATAATTATAAAATATGTAATGGTGTATTTTCTTTTTTGTTTTAAAGTTTGAAAAAAATATATCAGGTTAGTGAAAAGTCAACAGAGAGAGCCAAATGATTAAAAGAGGGGGCAAAATAGTAAATGGAGAAAAACTGTCGGCATGGCTAACCATAGTTGAATTAACCACATTATCAGGTTACCATAATTAAGTACAGTCCCATGAGTTCGTCGGTGACTCGCTCCGAGTTCAATTTTTTCTTTTTTAAAATTTTGTTAATTACACAGAATAATTTCTTTATTTAAAAGCGAGAAAATAATTTCGCAGAAAGCGATAGGTATTGATATTTAAGCAATGGAAGCCAAGCCAAACTCATCATTCAGACGGAGAGAAGAGAGGGAAATGGCGGATTCAAGCGACTCAATCTCCATTGATATGGATACTCCCTCTCTGGCCGGAAAGGTAACCTACACTCACTTGCTATCGCCTTTTCTTTTACTTTGATTAGATTTTTTTCTTGTTAAGCGCCGATCAAATGTTCTTTTCTCCGTTTTTGATGTAATGCGGGAAAGGAAAGGTTATTCAGAGGTTTGAAATTGTAGATTCTTTTTACCAGAACTGTATTCTTTTCAGAAATATATGTTCTGGATTCGGATTGTAACTATAAATGGTCATTGGTGAATTTTTTGATTTCTTTTGCTTCCTTGTTGTATTTGTTCTTTAGTTCTAATTTTGGCAGCTGAATATTTGTCTTACTTATTGCTTTGTCATTATTTTGGAGTTTTACTTTTAAGTTAGCCTTCTATAGCAATTGGATGGACTATTATCCATTGTTGATTCTTATTTACTTAAACTTTTAGTGGTTTTTCCTTTTCCTAATTAAAATGCAGACTTGAAGCTATTACAAGTTCTGCGTTTTATGCTCTTGTGAATTTATTTAAATTAACAAAAACTGATTCTTGTTTCATATGGTTACTTTTTTTTTTGACTGAATTCATATGGTTACTTTGTTTAGGTATACTTCATACTGACTGCTAATCCACCGGAAAGTAACGCCTACTTTTTAAAAAGAAAGTAACTATAGAAAAACGACTACTTGTCAGTATTAAATGTTATGGATCATTTTGGTTTATGGTTGATATTTTAATTAGCCATTATAGTCACATAAATGTCTTACTTATTTTAATAATGGTTGATTAGGTGCCATAATTATGTCAATTGAAGAGAGCGAATGTGAAAACTGAAGTATAGATCTACATTTCTTAATTGGCCAATCTTGATTTGCCTAAACTGGTAATTCAGTCAAATTTGCTAGAGCAAGAATTTCTGCACTCATGAAAATATATATTTTTAAGCATACAGAATATGCTTAACTTGGGCAGGCCTTTGTGCTTTATCAAAACTAATCGAACATCAGCTAAAAGGATGTGCACCTTTACGATAGGATATTGCAGTTGAATATTTGCATTTTGGTCTGTTGAGGAGCTTGAACTTTTTTTGCAGCTAGTTTTTTCTAAATCAATTACGAAGAAATAATAAATTATATGAAGGCAGGAGATCACTTGTATTATTATTGTATTATCTGAACTTAATGTGGGAATAAAAATTCTCGCGATGACTTTTCCTGCAGGAGTATCTTATTAAAACTTCCCATGGTTCTGTATCAGTATCCGTATATGGAGACCAGGACAAGCCGGCTCTCATTACTTATCCTGATTTAGCTCTTAACTGTAAGTAAAAGCAAATATATAGCTTTGTTGGTTTGTCAATGTAGGAAACTGTTCTTCTTTTTGTTGCAATATATTCTTCTAAATAATTCTAGATTTCTTTAAATAACGAGAAAGAGTTAAATTTGATTTTTTTTCATTTATGAGAAAGGTAGCTTTAAAGCTCATTACTTCTGAAATTATATGTTCTGAACAGATATGTCCTGTTTTCAAGGATTGTTTTTTTGCCCTGAAGCATGTTCATTGCTGCTTCACAACTTCTGCATATACCATATAAGTCCACCTGGGCATGAGGTTTGTGGCTTAATTGCTTCAGTTTGTAATTTCTACGCTCTTTTTGACTGCGTATCCTTATCTACAAATATTGTACTTGTCGTTTGTTTCTCATATGGAACTTTCTTCAAGAACTTTGCAGTTAGGAGCTGCCACAGTTAGCCCTGATGAACCCTTGCTTACTGTTGATGACTTAGCAGACCAAATTTCTGATATCCTCAACTATTTTGGGTAATGGTTACAAATGTAAAATTTGATGTGTGTGTGTATTCTCGCACATATTTATTGCTTAGCAGTTTAAAGCACGACATATATCCTCTACTTTGCGTATATGCTATTATGCTATTTCATTATTTCTCCATTTTTACGAGGCCTACGGGCTTTTATGGTTCTGGTAATATTTGAAAAACTGTAACAAGACTTAAACTTGTGTTTTCTTGTACTTTCCCAGACTTGGTGCAGTGATGTGCATGGGAGTTACAGCCGGAGCTTATATTCTTACTCGATTTGCTGTATTTTCCACTGGCTTAATTCTCATGATTTGTTAATGATTTATATATTTAATTATTTCTGGTTCTTTCTGGAATTCATGTCTTAATTTTGAATGTGCAATGCAATAGATGAAAGATAGGCAGCGAGTTGTTGGATTGATACTTATTTCTCCCCTGTGCCAAGCACCCTCATGGACAGAATGGTTGTGCAATAAGGTATGAAATTCTTCCAAACCATTTTGCGTTAGTTTTTGGTTGAGCTATTATAGTTCTTATTAATGATAATTAATTCTTGCAGGTTATGTCTAATTTAATGTATTACTATGGCATGTGTAGAGTGGTGAAAGAGTTTTTGCTGAAGCGGTATTTCAGTAAGGTATTCATTGCTAACATAGTCTATTTAATAATATCTGTATCAATGACATTGGAACAAATAATGACACAGTTTCCACTTGTGAAAACAGGAAGCTCGTGGAAGTCCTCAAGTGCCCGAATCAGATATAGTCCAGACCTGTAGAAGAGTTAGTCTCGTTGCTCGATTTGTTTAATAACATTTTCTTTCCTCTTACGAATTCATATGAATCAGGGAGTAAAGTTAACTAAATGTAAGAACTTCCCAAGTTGCTGATATGTGTTTTTGTTTGGTAGTTTCTCGATGAAAGGCAGAGTTCAAATGTTTTGCGATTTCTTGAAGCATTAAACGGGTAATGACTGTTTCTTCACAATTGCTGTGTTGTTTGCAGTGTTTTAAAAGGCACTAGACGTAAGTCGGGCGGTTAGAGCCTCCTGGGGCCTAGGCAGATTAGTATTTTTAATTTTTAATATTTATTAATGAATTAAAAATAATAAATTTAATTAACAGATAAATTTCTATGTAAAAAAGTTAAAAATCTCCATATAGCAACACTTTTCTGGGCTTTGTCAACACTTCGCCTAGTAAAACATTGAGGCCTTTTGATTTGATATTGCAATCATTTTTTGTGATCTTTCAGGAGACCCGACCTAAGCGAAGGATTGAGAAAACTACATTGTCGATCCTTGATATTTATCGGCGAAAATTCCCCATTTCATTCCGAGGCTCTCCACATAACATCAAAGCTAGACAGAAGATTCAGTGCCTTAGTAGAGGTACGCAATGCAAAAGAATTAATTCTCTACTTCCAATCTTATAATAACAACAACGATAGAACGATTCATTGTGTTGACCAGAGAGGGCTTAACTTAACTCATCAGGTTCAGGCATGTGGATCAATGGTGACAGAAGAGCAACCCGATGCAATGCTAATACCAATGGAATACTTCCTAATGGGATACGGTATGTGTAGACCGCCTAAGTTAAGTGTTAGCCCTAGAAGCCCTTTGAGCCCGCTTTGCATTTCCCCCGATCTGTTGTCGCCCGAAAGCATGGGGTTGAAGTTAAAACCGATAAAAACACGAAACAACTTCGAAGCGTGAAATGGGTTGGGATTTTGTGGTATATTTATTGTGTTTTTTTTGTTGGATTGATTGTAGATAAATAGTCGTAGAAAGAGATTAAAGGAAATACAGGGGAGAATATAATGATAGATTTAGTTGAAGTTTGAGGAGGATATAAATAAAAATTTCCAAGTGATAAAATAATGAAGGAAGTGTGTAGTGTACGAAGTTGGCTTCCACGGCAATTTAATTGTATATTCTTTTTTGGTTTAAAAAATAGAGAAATTTATGTAAACTTGAGAAACGTAGGCACTATATATGATAGTTTTGTTATGTAAAGGTTAAAAGACCATCTTTATTTGCATGTTTACTTTATAGGGTGTAAATGAGTGTCCTTTTCTTTTTTTCTTTTTTGATATGAACTTTACTTTTAATTAGTGCTGTATGCAATTGATGATGTATCTTGATGCCCAAGTAGCAGACAAACTTGGTAAGTGGGCCATGGGACTTTCTATTTGTTTCAGAGTAGAAGAACTCGTTTACGTTTGGTTTTATTTATTTGTCATTATTTGTTGGGGACTTGTGGTAACTGTATTGCGCTTGTTGAAAAGTTGTTTTGTGTTACATATAATTAATTATCTATCTTTTGGTCAAGGAACGTTTAATAGTCTTTCTTTAAGAAAAAAAAGCAGTCTTTTGACATTCATGCCAGCAGGTGTTTATCACTGTTTTTGCCATTAAACATCGATTTGCCGTGAGTATGAATGTAAAAAAAACATTAATTATTTAAATTATTAATTCTCTTTTTGTTCAGTTTTAGTTCAGTAATATTTAAATAAGTTTAAAAGAACATGGTCTAAGATTGGTTTTCAAAAATCATTTTCGTCAACTACTCTATACATCATCTTCATCACCATTCGTCTCTGATCTAGTTTTGATGGAATTTTCGAGAATAACAATGTCATTATTGGTTTGGTCAAGGGATAAAATCTAGAAAATCTTGCAAAGTCATCTACAAAGGCATTTTAGATCGTTGTTTCCCAGAATATGAGCGGCATCCTTTTAGTTTAAAAATTAAAGTCAAACATGACTTCAATCTCTTGGATGACATGTTAAATGTTAACTAATAGGTATCTTCTTAAAAAAAACCTTTTCATCTTACCTAATCATCATTACAACCACTTTATATACAAATACCAAACTTTATTATGACAAAATTTGACAAATCAACTGAATCATTTATCTTAACTGATGATCCATAGGACTAACCTTCTTTTAAGTTAGCGTAATCAACAACAACAATAAGAAATTAAAAAAACAAAATAAAAGAATTTACACTATTCAAATAAGAATTTCAAATGCATATTCAACAAGATAACCATGTGCCTCAAGCATATAGAGTACTGGCGAAAATTCAACTACCCTCCATACTAAAACTTAAGAAACGTGACAACCACTGGATGGCAATGGGCAAAACCTTGAATTGAAGCTTTCATCGTGATAAAATATGTTCCCTTTTGCTTCCAACTTCACAACTGCATCTGTATTTGTTGATTGCAACATATACAAATAACTTGGTAGCTTAATAGTTTATCGTATTATTCAGAGGGAGAACCTCTAATCATTTTCATAACTACTTCCTTCCATTGTCAAGCCTTCTGGTAGCTAATCTCAGCCTCTAATTTCTGTTTCATGTAAGCCATAATATCACCTAGAGTATAAATTCTCTTCTCCCTTAGAAACGAATACTTGATCATCTTACTTACTATTGATCGATTAGCTTGCCTCTTACCACACTTTTTAATATCGACACTGCATGTATGTGCATCTCATCATAATTCCTAACAATAAAAGCCCTAGTATCCCCTCTAAAAGATGCCTCAAGAAATCAAGAACATCCTTAACTGATACAACAAAGTCAAAACTGCTTTGGACAAGACTTTACCATCTAAATATAAAGTAATAGCATCCTCCAAGACAACCTTGCTAATATATACTTGACCAACATAAATGAAAAAACCATCAGAATTATCTTGAAACATAACTGCAAAAGGGTAGGTTTGCTTTTTGATGATTCAACGATGATTTGTTCCACTAAATTAGAAGAAGGTTAGTCTTATGACTTAACAATTATGAGAAATCAATTAGGTAATCTGTCGAATGTTAGAGAAGAGTGTGGCTGAATATGTTTTTGTATTATTTTTAAATTATAAAACTTCAATTACATATGCTATTTATACTAAAATAAGTGACTACTCATGAAACATTACAACTCTTCAAAACAACATGACTCTTCAATGGAATACATGTATCAACTAAATTCATGAACCAACCAAATCCATGAACCATAATAATGACTAATT
>CATIWQ010049785.1:0-25562 GCA_949673415.1 Euphorbia schlechtendalii | reverse complement strand
CCAAATCCTATGTTGTGAATCATACAATCTTGTATCATGGTCTAGCAAGTTCAATACTAATTTTAAAATTAAAATCAGATTAGTAATAAAATATGCATTCATAACTAATAATATATATTTTTCTTAAAGAAGATAAATTTCAATTAAAAAATATGCAAGACAGATAACACATAATTTTAACTAATATTTATAAATACGTAAATTTCAACGTTGTGTCGGGTTGACAGTGAAACATCACATGGGAAGTATACGGGAATGTAAGCCAAAAAAAGCTTTAATTATGCATGGTCCAAAGATTCCGTTGACATTTGACCTTAATGCCTTATTGATCTTATAAGTAAGATCCACTAATATCCGTGTTATTGAAACCGTACCTTACCGGTTGGTTCAACCGGTAAAATCGCGTACCGATCGGGTACATGATCGATTTGAAGTACTTTACCGGTTTTGAAGAAAATCGTATCCTACCGGTAAAATACCGGTTAAATCACTAAACCGGTTAAACTGGTATTTAAAAAAAAATTCAAACTTTAATTTAAAATCTTCCCGTTCAAGTTCTTTGCTTTTATCGCTACGTTTCCTTTCAAAATCAAAATAAAAAAAAAGTAAAATCTTAGAATTGATAAAGATTTGTTAGAATTAAAATTTGAAAATTTGTTAAGGATATCTATTATTTAAATACTACATTATTTTAAAAATAATTCATTAATCCGGTATTACTACCGGTAATACCGGTCATACCACGTACCATTAACTTCACCGGTATCGTATCCGGTACGGTATTGATAACATTGATTTATATGACATATTTGAAATTTCAAAAGTTTTAAAAGGACCCTTGTAACTTGCAAAAAGTACATCAATTTACCTCGTCATTGCCAAGTGTGAGGATTTGGTTGGAGAGAGAAATTTGGAAAATTGCATATTTGAAAAGTTAAATCAACTAGAAACTGATATATGAATTTAAAAGGATAAATTAGTGTATTTTAAACATATTCAGGAAAATAAATTTTGGAAATTCAGGATGACAAGTAATATTTTTGGACAAGGTCAATAGGAGATATATGCATTAGGCAAAATAAAATGGTGGAAACTTATTTTCTTATACTCTTATTATAAAAATATATTGATTTTAATGTATATATACATGTAAATTATATTGTTATCAAATTAGCAATCCAATAGAAATACTAGTTGAATAACGGTTGCTTAGTTGATCAAGTTTTAACCAAGGTTTAAAACTTTTCTCTTTAATTCTTACAAATGTAATTTTTGTTGCCCGCTGTCTGACTTGTTTACAAATCCGAGCTTTCTACTTATCTTGTAACGCATACTCTATGGCTCCTATTTTGAGATCCATTTTAATATAATGAAAAGAGTAGTGAGTGTTTTTTAGGCAAGCGGATGCATCAACCGAGTTGAGACGTCCGTCCCAAAATTTTCATCCACCTCAATCTTTTTTCTTCTGGAAGAACACATCGTTCCTCCTGAGATTTTTCAAAAAAAAAAAAGTTTTAACCAAGGTTTGTGCAATCTTTGATATGTTCATTATATTCTCAACAAGGTTAAATTGAACTTTAAGTTTGATTTAAGTATAAAATTTACAGTTTCGTACATCTGCCATATCGAGATTTGATTAGAAACACACACCTAACTATTATTATTATTCCTACATAATTAACAAAAAAAAGTTCAAGTCAATGAATCGTGAATTCAAATAATAAATGGATAATTGGTTTACATACTAAATAATCATTTATATCATTATTAGAATTTTATTTTTGTAATATATAGACAAAAAGTTGCCAGTGTTAGAGATGCGGTATTATCATACAATAGAATGGAAGGGAAAGTAGTAGGATAATGGGCGGATGAATCTGACTCTGAGAATATTGATGAGCATATTGATAAGGAAAAGGTTGAGTAGCTACTGGGAAAAATGAACAACAATTACGATGAAAGAAACTCAACCTATATTGAACATAGAGAGCATTCCAACGGTTAATTTAATTGTGGATCTGATAAAGCCAACGTTACTAGTTTGCAAAAGTATAAATTTCCGCCTACTCAAGATCAAAATAGAGATGACCAATCTGAGGAGAATTGGACGGTAGAAAAAACAAAGAAGAAAAAGAATCAACAGGTTCCACTAAGTGAAGGATATGAGATCATATCTTGGACCGATCGATTTGCTTCAAGTGACGAGAAAGATGAAACAATAGATATAGAATTGCTTGAAAATAGAGCAACAGAGAACATTACTATTCAGGAACGCTCACCACCAATAATGATCCATTTTTCAGTTGTCCATACTGAGGAATAGATCATCATTAAGAGGAAACATGAGCAACAACCGAAGATTACCAATCGAGACCAACAAATTGTTGCGCTCGGAGGTAAAGCCGTTTACTAGTAAAAAAACAAAAGAAATTAATTGTGAATAATAAAAAGCAAATTCAACGAGATCAGGGAGTTTATTTTTTAGCCTTGATGGACTTATCTTGTTTTTGTTTTCCCCCCTTCTTTTTTGCTTTCTCCATTGTTGTTTATTTTTCTTTTTAATTAAAAAACAAAGCATATTATTGTTGATAAAGGGTTGACGTTACATCATAATAAAGTGTCAAGAGAGGAATATGATTGCTTAAAAGATGTTGAAAAAACACCGACGGTCCAACAATGAATTGAGAATATCGAAGGTATCAACTTGAAGAATCTTGAGGAAAGAAACAAGAACGAGGCCCCTAAGAGGGATGGAAGGAATGGGAAACAAGTTGTGAATGTTAATGGTATTAATCTGCAGATACGGTTCTTTGAAGGACAGTCGACCACCTTGTTTATGGTTGACAAAACGGATGCATCGACGAATCTCTCTCCGAAATCTAGTAGAGGAAGGAAGGAACCTTGGAGTGACATAAGCGAGCAAGAGAAAGAGAACTCGTGACACACTATCATTAAGAAGAATAGTAGATCAAACCGATCTAACTCGTCATCACATGAATTTCGACAGAGCCCAAACAAGAAAAGTGGTGATTCATCTTGGCTTGCCTTTCGCATACAACTCAAGAAAAAAATTTCGATAGCTACGAAAGGAGTCACTATGGGATCTTAGTCATTCGTGCTAGCATTTTTATTAGTTTTTCTTGTTTGTTAGTTTCTTTTTACCTTGAGATAGGCTATCTCATGTTATGTTTGTTTTTGTTTTCCCCTTGCATTTTCACTTTCTCTATCATTGTTTTTTTGTTTATCTTTTAACCAATGGAGCCCGGTTTTCCGGACTCAGTTAAAATGATAAAGTTATGTTATAGTAATGTGTTTTAAATTTTCAATTATGTGAGCAAACCTATACAAAAGCGTGTATCGGTTAAAAAAAAAAATATAATAGTAAGATGATGTTTGGTTCGTAGAATAATGATTTAATGGAATAGAATAAAGTTAAATGAAAAACTAATGTAAAATATAGATTATTATTGTTGAATCCGTAATAACTATTATTACTAAATATTATACTTTGATAATTAGCATCGGCAAGGGGATGGTCACAGCTTTGGTTAGAAAGTGATTCAGCATATGTAGTACACATGTTTCGCACTAGAAGCAAACTGGTTCCCTGGTTCCTTATGGCCACTTGGTTTGAGTGTCTTCGACTTATGCAATCCTTGCATATCATGGTTTCCCATGTTTTTAGAGAGGGCAACATTGTGGCGGATAGTCTTGCAAATCACGGACGGATTTCAACTACTTGCACGGAATGGCATGAAGCACCTATTTTTTGTCGAGGATTTTTATTTCATGGTTTTAATGGTTTTGTGAATTATCGTTTTAGATGGTAGCTAGTTTTATTTTCTTTTGCTCGCAAGATACACTTTTTGTATTTTTCTTTTATTTTTAATAAAAGGAGGGGCGGGTGTTTTGTAGTCAAGCGATCGCATCAACCTAGTTGGGACGGTCGTCCCGAAATTTTCACCCGCCTCAAAATTTTTCTTATGGAGGAACACAATGTTCCTTCGGAGGTTTTTAAAAAAAATATTATACTTTGATAGTTGTTCCTAGTTGAATTGATATATTATGTATTCCACTTCTATTTCATGAGAGATGAGATAGTTAGGAATAATTATGATAGATCCTATACAAATGATTTTTATATTTCACATTTTTATATTCGTTTTACGCTGAATGCATAATTTGCCCTCTGAATTTGGCCCAAAAAGTCAACTACCCCCTCAACTTTCAAACACGCCCTGTTGCCCCCTCAATTTGAATAAATGTACCAATTTATCCTTTCAATACTGCATGTTATTTTCTTATGAGTTTGACTTTTCAAATATGTCATTTTTCTCCCTCTAACAGAAGTTGACATGTGGTATTCAAGGGGCAAACTGGTGGACTTTTCCAAGTTGAGGGAGGTAACAAGTGTATTTGAAATTTGATGAGGGCAAATGGCTTTTTGAGACAAGTTTATAGGGTAAAATATGCATTATACCTTCGTTTTATTTAATTCCATGGAATAAAAATTTCATAAACCAAATAAATCATGTGTTTTAGTATAACAAAGCAACATGTCTGGTAGTTATCCTATAATTTACTTATAGTTATATTATAATTAAGATTTTTGATTTTAAGTCTTAGAACTTATAATTTTATAGAAATGTGTATCAGCATATATATCAGCAAGAGTTTGAATATAATAACAACAAATCTTACAATATTCATAGAGTTTACTTGTATTAAAATGGCAATTGTTGTTTGACCTCAATGATAAGATGACAAGTAAAGTATATATGAAAATTATTATTAGGCTTAATGCATCTACACCTCCCTAAACTTGTTCAAAAAGGGCTGTTGCCACCCTGAATTTTGAAATGTGACAAATAACCCCCTAAACTTGTCTAAAACGCATTACTTTACCCCCTTTTAAAAATATCAGCTTCAAGAACAAGAAGATGAAAATGACGGGCCAAGAATCGATACAATATTATGATTAATTGAAGAAAATATATAGAATAGAGATGAAGTTTTGAAGAAGACGAAAAACATATATTAGGGATTTTCAATGATAAGAATTAGAATGTTAGGGATTTTTTTATTCATTTTCTATTTCACCAACTATGAGCGGACGACACGGAGCGATGGGCCGAGGGCGCGCGGTTCATAGGCACGGTCCACCAGGGTGTTTGGAAAATGGTTTGCGCCTGGTCGGGGACCCGGAAAAGGGTTGAAAAGAGAGAGGGCGAAAATATTATTCAGATCTGTTCGAACCCGAATCTGCCATCTCTTGGTGTGGAGTCGCCACCTGGATTAGCTCTTTCCAGGAATTAGAGTCCTTGAGGCTTAACGTCCGGGGGACTGCACAACAAGATATAGAGATTCGGGTTCGGGATAAGTTGCTTATTTCTTATTAGATCACATTAAATTATATCTATAGAAAACTGTGTTTCTTAGTTACGCATATTCGGACTTAAGTCGTTTTGAGGTTGAAATGCATGTTTTAACGCACACGCGGAAAGCGATAAATCCATACATCAAGCTTTAAGTAAATGCGAGAAGTAAATGCGGAAAAAGTAAAGATTAAAGGTTACATAACCTCGGGGCATTCAATCTCCCACCTAATCTATGAATTACAATTTCCTTAAAAATATATACAATACCCGGAGGAAAATAAATCCTAGGCATACATCTAACCTGCATCCACATAGGTTAGTATGAGATATATCACATATGTTCGATTTGATTTTAGCGAGGCCTATGTGGCCTAATTAAAACATCGATGGTTTAAAATTGTTAAAATAAAAAAATGTTCATTTTTATTTACACGTATGTTGGTCGATTTTATTAGTGAAAATGACCGCATGGCAAAGTAGTGAGGACTGTTATCCGAGGATTACGTTTTATTCCCTTCGTGGGAGTGATCTAAAACAATGTTTAGAAGCATAAATCTAGGCGAGCATGCAGAACATAGCCATTTTTTGGGTTAACAACGATAACGATGTCATTCATATCGTTACTGACTTCCCTGTGAAGGGTGATGACGATAAGAATGGCCTGAAGCGCTTCCGTTGCTACTCCAAACCTTTAATCAACATATTAATACATTTATAAATCATATATGAATCTCAAATAATTACAATTTGGGGATTTGTTACCCCCAATGATGCATTTCCAAGTTCAGAGGGGTCTCAGCGGGTCGTTCTGGGCTTTAGATTGTTCAAAACGGAGCGAAACTGAGCAAAACTGAATTCTGCCAAAGACCAGGTCGGTACCGACATTGTAAGGTTGGTACCAATCTTGATTTTTTGGGTTAAGGTCGATACTGATGTTGTAGGGTCGGTTCCGACATCGCATCCTGCAGAAAATGGCAGAAAACAGCAGAAACGGCACAACAAAAATCCAAAAATTCAAATGATCATAACTTTCTCTATACTTGACCGATTTCAATGATCTTTATTATTATGGAAAGCTCAAGATGTTTAGAATAATTCTATGTAAACAAAATATTAAAACAAATTTGCAATCATACTGAAATTTCTTGAAAACATATTGGTCCGCATAAACCGAAATAAAAACTTCAAACAATCATAACTTTTGATATATTCAACCGATTTGGATGATTTTTATCATTACAGAAAGCTCACGATGTGTAGAATATCTTCATATGAACAAAATACTCAAAAATTTTTGAAATCATACTATAAATTACAGAAAATAGATCAGTGCGCGAAAACGGAAATAACCGAAAACAAAATGAAACTTTAAAAAAGAAGCATATAAATGTAAGCACAAACTCTAGGAACTTAGAGGCTTACCCTATAGTTATGAATCCACGTTCTTCAAGGTCCATGAAGTCCTCTGGGAAGCTCTCCTCGTTTCTTTGATCCGGTTTTAGGTTTTCGGTTTTCGGTGAAAATGAAGAGTAAAAGTGTATTCTTTGAAGGAAGGTAGAACTTCCAAGTTTGAAATTCATAAAAAAGGAGAAAGAAAGGATTTACTATCCTTCTTCCTCTGGATTTTTGAAGTGTAAAGATACTAAAACCAATCCCTTTGAAGTTTTAGTAAAAAAAGCTTAGTGTTTTGTGTTTGTGTTTTCTTCAAAGAATTGAGTTTCTTCTTTTTGAAACTCTTCTCCTTCTTTTCTCTGCTTCTCCATCCTCCCTTTTTGCTGCTTCCCTTTTTTACTTTGAAAATAATTAAGCCTTTATAGGCTCCCTTCAATCCAAAAAGTCTTACTTTTCCACCTATTTTTTTTTATCTTTTCCACCCATTTTCTTTCACCACTTATGGGTTAAAATTGGGTCTTTTTGACCCAACTAATGCAGAAACTACGTTTTTCGATCTATCTGTAACGATGATATCGGTACCGATGTTAGTAACATCGATGTCCATGTTGGATTTTTGGTCTGATTTTGGTTCAAATTAGACTTGTTTACTGATGAGGTGACCTAGAAAATCTTTAAGGTTCATAAGAAACGAGGAACGCTCCTCCTGAGGACCTCCAAGACCCTGTCAAAGTGGAAGACTAGCAAGGGAAAATAAATTACAGCTTCATCATCGAACTCACGAGTCGAGCGTAAAAATCACGTCCTCACAAGCTGCCCCTTGTGGGATCACTGCTGATATGAGATCAGTATGGTCCCACTATTGAAAGAGCAGTGGGGTTTAGAGATAATACCTACCCAGTCGCGGTTGGCATTCTTTGTGGATGATGGCTGGAAGCTTTCATCTAGGTGCGACGTTGTCAAGGATTGGTCTGTCCGTGCCCCTTGTGAATTGTCTATTTGGCAATGAATGCCCTTGGAGGATTGACCTTCAGCTGATTGATGCCGTTGGAACTGTCAAGGAGAGAACATTAACCATGTGTCTCCGTTCTTTTGGTTGAAGACCCGTGTGTAGGCTGTGAAAAGCCTATTGATGATGTGGACCATTGAAAATCCTTTGACCGTAAAAAAGGCCGGGACAAGGTGTGAACTGTAGAAAGTTTAGATGGTAGTAAAAAGTCAGGATTTTGAACTGTAAAAAGTTCATATGACTGTAAAAAGTTGGAAAAGTTGTGAACTTTAAAAGGTTCGCTAACTGTAGAAAGTTAAAAGATTATGAACTGTAGAAAGTTCACCGACTGTAGAAAGTCGAAAGGAAAGAGGACTGTAGAAAGTTCATTGATTGTAAAAAGTCAAGAAATTTTGAATTGTAGAAAGTTGGAAAGAAAGAGAACTGTAAAAAGTCCATTGACTATAAAAAATCTAAAAAGATGTGAACTGTAGAAAGTTCGCTGATTGTAGAAAGTCAGAAGATTATGAACTGTAGAAAGTTCATCGATTGTAGAAAGTCGGAAGGAAAGAGGATTGTAGAAGTCCATTGACTGTAAAAAGTCAAGAAATTTTGAACTGTAAAAAGTTCACCGACTGTAAAAAGTTAGAAGGAAAGAGAACTGTAAAAAGTCTGAAGAGAAATGCGAACTATAGGAAGTTCGTTGATTATAAAAAGTCAGAAAAAAGAATGAGGATTGTAGATAGTCCGTTGACTGTCAAAAAGTAAAAAAAAAAGAAATGTGGACTGTAGAAAGTCCTGGAGGGGATGTAGACTGTAGAAAGTCTGCGATGGATACCCCTTGTGGGTTGACCGTTGCGGTCTGAATTGCATGCCCCTTGTGAGTTGACCTCTGGGTTGACTGTGACCCTTAGAACTGCTGGGGAAAGGATGAAAGCCGTGTGTTCCATACCTTTGTTGATACGTCGACTGCTGTGAGTCTTCGTTTATATCCGCTGTGGGATGGTTGACAGTTGCGGTCTGAATTGGATGCCCCTTGTGAGTTGACCTCTGAGTTGACTGTGACCCTCGGAACTGCTAGGGAAAGGATGAAATTCGTGTGCTCCATGCCTTGGATGATATGTTGACTGCTGTGAGTCTGACATAGATGTCCCTTGTAAGTTTAAGGGGTACCTGCAAGAATGAGGAATTTTATTAGTAGATACTTGTGACATATGTTTTAATTCCTTGATTGAGATTGCTGAAAGCAAAAATTTTTTCCCCTTCAATCAAGAATTAAAATATGAGTGTCCTAAGAGATTTTTCTTCAGGCCCATGATAAAATGTGGGAATTTGAGTTTGAGATTTTCGGGGATGTCCCGATGATCGCTCCGTTGTTTTGGGAGGCTTTTGTGATGGTCCAAGGCTTTTTATCCCAGCGTAATGTTGGCCTGTCTATTTTCCTAGTGTTCCTTGTAAGTTACCTGTTTGATATTAGTTCCCCTTATTTCCTGACTTTTTATCTGGTAAGGAAAGGTTTGGAAGGGGTGCGGAATGTAGAAAACCCGTTGATCGTAATAGGTCATGAAAAAGTATGAACTGTAGTAAGTCCATTGAAATATGTGGACTGTAATAAGTCTGTTGACTGTAATAAGTCAGGAAAATGTAAACCGTAATAGGTCCGTTGATTGTGGTAAGTCGAAAAATGTGGACCGTAATAGGTCCAGTGACTGCGATAAGTTGGGAAAGGTTGGACCGTAATAGGTCCCTTGACTGTAATAAGTCAGGAAGGATGTGGACCGTAATAGGTCCATTGACTATGATAAGTAAGGAAAATGTGGATTGTAATAGGTCCGATGACTGCGATAAGTCAGGAAATGCGGACCGTAATAGGTTTAAGGACTATGATAAGTTGGGAAAGGTGTGGACCGCAATAGGTCCGTTGACTATAATAAGTCAAAGAACGCAGACCGTAATAGGTCCAATGACTGTGATAAGTCGGAGAATGCAAACCGTAATAGGTCCAATGATTGTGATAAGTCGGGAAAGATGTGGGCCGTAATAGGTCCATTGACTATGATAAGTTAGGAAAATGTGGACTATAATAGGTCCGTTGACTGTGATAAGTTAGGAAAATGTAGACCATAATAGGTTCGTTGATTGTGATAAGTTAGGAAAATGTGGATCGTAATAGGTCCGTTCATTGTAATAAGTCAAGAAGGAAATGCGGACTGTAATAGGTCCGGTGACTGTGATAAGTCAGGAAAGGTGTGGACCATAATAGGTTCGGTGACTGTGATAAGTCAGGAAAATGAGGACCATTATAGTTTCGTTAACTGTGGTAGGTCAGGAAAATGTGGACCGTAATAGATCCGTTGAGTGTAATAAGTCCGAAAGGATGTGGGCCATAATAGGTCCATGAAAGATGCGGACTGTAATAAGTCCGTGAAAGATGTGGATCATTATAGGTCCATGAAAGATGCGGACTGTAATAAGTTCGTGAAAAATGTGGACCGTAATAGGTCAATGAAAATGCGAACTATAATAGGTCCATGAAAAATGCAGACTGTAATAAGTCCGTGAAAAATGTGGACCGTAATAGGTCCATGAAAATGCAGACTGTAATAAGTCCTAAAAGATGCAGACTGTAATAAGTTTGGAAAGAATACGGACTATAATAAGTTTGTGAAAGAATACGGACTGTAATAAGTCCATGAAAATGCGGACCGTGATGTGTCTATGAAAAAAATGCGGACTGTAATAAGTCCGGAAAGATGTGGACTGTAATAAATCAGGAAAGGTACAGACCATAATAGGTCCATGAAAGAATACGGACTACAATAAGTTTGTGAAAGAATACGGACTGTAATAGGTCCATGACAGAATATGGATTGTAATAAGTCCGGAAAGATGTGGACCATAATAGGTCCATGAAAGATGCGGACTATAATAGGTTTATCAAAGATGCGGACTGTAATAAGTCCATGAAAGAATATGGATTGTAATAAGTCTATGAAAGATGTGGACCGTAATAGGTCCATGAAAGGTGTGGATTGCAATAGGTCCATGAAAGAATATGGACTGTAATAAGTCTATGAAAGATGCAGACCATAATAGGTCTATTAACTATAATAAGTCAGGAAAATTAGGGGTTTGCCCTTAGCCATGTCACAAGGATTGTTGGATTTTCCTACAAAACAAGATTTACATATGCAAATATGATATATACATAGTAAAAATGCATGTGAATGCAACCTTTCTTTGAAATTGTGTAAGGCTGTCTTGCTGATGCACCATATCGATAAGGTTAACTCGAGTTGTGGATAAAGGCCTCCTTCGGAATGATGAGGGTCATGGGTTCGAGTCGAAGTTCAATTTCGTAGTTGGATCAAAGTCAGGTTCGAGGCTTGAATCTAGTCCTGAGTATATTTAGATGAGTCAAACGTTTCTTGAAAATTACATCTTCCCCATATGGTATAATGATGGAGAAATTGATTTATAATCGTGAGGACCAGGTTGTGAAGGAAACTAGGTGATATTCATCTTTGGTTCTGATTTTTACATAGACCGATCTTATGGGTTTTTAATCTATTGAATCTTATCTTTTGCCCGGATCGCCCTTTCATGTTTTCAAGTATACAAGTATGATGTTTATCTACTTGTGATTTTGACTTGTGGACATGAATGCGTTCATAGTAATTCACAACATATGATTTAGTGCAAATGTCAATTTCATTGATGAATTTAAATTGGGTACCACCGTTGGTAAACACTTTGTACTCTGACCTCTACTGCTAACCATCCCATGAGGGTTTTATAGCTAGCGCCTCACTAATGCTCTAATTTTTGCCCGAACCTCGCTATTTTCAGTTCGACAAGCTGTTTTACTATACATATCAATTAAGAACGTTGAAGAATCATTCTTATGCTTGGCTTTGCCGTTGTGAGCTTCATCTTTTGTAGAAGCTTTTGCTTTCTTGTGATGGAGATGCTTTTGGAACTTTATCCCAGCTTTGAATCTTGTCCCAGCTTTTAATTGTAAGCATTTTAAAGACCAAGAATTCTTTTCACTTTGTGATGACCCCTTCTTTGAATAGGATCTTTGTGTGGAAACTCTGTCTTTGTTTATGAGCTTTGAGATAGCAAGGCTTTTTTAGAAGATGTGATTACCATTGTAGAAGATAGTGAATGTTACCACCGGCTTTATTGTTTTTATTTTCTCATTTTCTCTCATAGAGGTCCAAGTCGCATGAATGGTTACCATTTGAAGTTCTTCGGTGGTACCCAAGTTAATCTCATGCAACTATGTAACATGTACACTAAAACAACATGTGTATGTTAAAATGAACGCATAGAGTTCTCAAGCAAAACTCAAGCAAAATAAACATGATAAATTGATTATCTTGTTAACCAAAGAGGCCAAATTAGCAAAATGTAAGTTCGAAAGATAAATCTCCTGTAAAATGATGGTCTTCGCTAATTGAAAAAAAGTATCATAAAATGAATGGCTGTCGGAGTATTTGTAGAAATTGTGAGTTGGCGTTAATGACCTTGTTGGGATATGATGATTGGACACCTTTGAATTTCAAATGAGTGGGTGTTTGTTCGGGTGAAAGAATTGAGGTTGTTTAGATTGACTCCTCCAAATCTATCCCCAGAACTAGATTTAACTGAACCCTGACTTGATTTGAGGTATTTGGAACTTTTAACCCAAACCTAGGTGGTTGAACGAGTTAGTCATTCCGTTGCTGGTGAGATTCTTCATCCTTCTCATTGGAACCTAGAAGAAATTTATTTTATGCATATGATGTATGGTATTGTTAGGTTAGACAAATAACCTTAAATATGTATAAAGTGCATGCAAGGTAAGGCAATGGCTGCAAAACAAAGGGTTAATGTTTATGTCAAACAAAAAGTAAAAACTGTGTGTGCAGTGTTCAAAAAGAACAAACAAAGTTAGTAATCAAACTGATGTAAAATAATAAATCCTGAGGGATACCCATGGAACACATGTATGCATGTGATGTATGAAATGGTCACGTACGCCATATGGACGGACAAGAGGTTATGATGTCAGAGGCACATCAAAGTAAATGATGAGATTATCGCTCTTTTTACTGTACAACGAATAAGAGCTTTTGACATGATCATGTATGCCATATGTACAGACTGGATGCTATGATATCGGGGAGACATTGAAGTGGATTTGGAGTTGAGATAAAATGAGGTTGTTGCTCATTTTAGTGCGTAAGGACTGAGGGTGTTAGGTTTGGTTACGTATGCCATATGTACGAATTGGATGTTATGATGATAATAGGATATCCAAGTGGATTTAGAGTTGAGATGAAATGAGGTTTTACTCATTTTAGTGTATAAGGACTAAGGGTGTTTGACAAACATGTCATGAGTAAGGTTGTGTAGGGTTACACAATCCTAAGTTGTACCGTTGTGATACCAAACGAATGCTAGAATGATGAGATGATCATGTCTGAGTTTCAGTTGAAGGGTAGGATGATATAATCATACATGTAATGTCGATGTGACATCAAGTTGTAAGAATGGGATGAACAAGAATGGGATGGCTTCAAGAGGTATTTATTATGGTTAGATACCAAAGATTGTGATGCTTATGACCCTATCATTTTCCTCTATGTGTTCCATGGGCATACAAAAAGAATGAAAGTAATGGAAAACATAAATTGCAAGTATGGGCGCAAGCAATAAGAAATCAAACCTTGTTGTATGTAGTCTTTCACAAAATTAATGGTTGTTGCCATATGCATAAGATATATAAATAACATCATGTTATGTGTGCATGTCAAACATGTGATAGTATGTTATGGCATGAGCATGATATGATATATGCATGACATGTATATGGAGACCATAAAAAGATTCCCCGTCGAGTTGTATTTGGAATTGACTTTTCTACTACGTCTTCCTGTACCGATGTTGCCACATATCGCACCCTTGACTTGTCTTTGACGCTGACATAATCTTCTAAAGATAAGAGGTTTCTTCTTAACAGTTTCAAGATTCTATATAGCATCCATGATTGACCGTTAGAAAATCAGATACCCTCTGGAATCATTGAAGAAGATGTAAGATGCCTCTTTCTCTTGAGTGAACCTCATAATCTGATAGTTGATCAGATGTGATTAGGGATCTCCTTCTCCCTTATAATCCATTAGCTTTGTCATCATCGAACTTCTCGGGAAGCCATTCATCATCATGCCCTACCGATGGAGTAGGGTAGTAGTTCTGTCGAAAGTTGGGAACTTGGTTATCATGTGTGGTTGAGAGCTGCTACCATGATGGGTATCAAGCATTGAGGACCCATTCATTTAGTTCCTTGTTGAAACTCTGTTTGCAAATGAGTGACTGTAGTGATTCTCAGGTTGAGCCATTCTTGGAGGTAAGTATTGCCTCGAAGAGTGACTATAACATTTGCCATTGACAGAGACTTGAGTCTGGGAAAATGCTGGCTTGTTGAAACTCCCTTGGGTTAACCAACTGAATTCAAAGCTTTGCAGATCGGAAGGTACTGGCTTGCACTAACCCTGACTGGTCATTTTCCCAAAAGTTTATCATGGTTGAGATTACCCATACTGCCTCAAATTCTGGCTGAAGCGTGGTTTCTAGTAAAATCCCTTTACGCTCCAATGATGAGTATGGTGGAGGATAGCCATTACACACTTCTCACTATTGGCGAGGTCAATCAGGATAGTGGTCTTTTCACCATTGATACCTTGTAGAGTTAGCTGGACATAACGTTCCTCCTTCTTACCAAACCATGATTGGGAAGTCTGGATGAGGTGATGAGCCAACCATTCATGCATGTCGGATACGTGATGCTTATCATACGATGAACTCAACACAGATGCATGATGTGCATGCCTTTGCATTACGAATGGTCAAAATGTCATGAAGATATAAATTCCCTATTTGTCAATCTATTTGAAACAAGACAAAAAGGTGATATACTTGCTAAGCTAAGTATGATGTGGTAAATTTGTCTGCCTATATCGTTTGTAATGAGGTGATATCAAGGTTGAGAATAACCACGACGCATTCTCATGTTGTGAATAGGCTTCACTTGCATAGTTTGTATGAGTCGGGTAAACAGTGTGTTGTAACCCAGTGAAAGTAATGTATATATATACACTATGAATGAAATTGATCACTATGCGTGGCTTTTAATGAATGATTAGTGTTAGAGACCCCATATGATTGGAGGTTCAAATGTCAAGCGGGAACCACCACATGTGTGATCCTAGGTAGCTATGTATGATGTAATGAAATGATCCAACCCATGTGATGTGGACCTGAGGTCAAGATAATGTCGGTGTGATATTATAATGATGAAGGGAGATGTTATGAAATCAATGTACTACCCTTGTGGTAATAGGTCTCCGTTTGAGAATTTGTAACCATGGCTCCTTCGCGTGTAATGCATGATTTGTGTGAGTTTGGGTAGACAATGTGTTGTACCCTTGTGAATTTCAGATTTGTACCTATATATTGTGCATGAGAATGACCACTTTATGTGGCTTCTAATGAATGTTATGTGTTAGTTACCCTGTGTGGGCAGAGGATCGAGTGCCATGCAAACGCCACTATATTATAGTATGTCATGATGTTCATGGTCCTAAGAATTGTGTGATTCTAAGGTGTCATAGCCTCGCATGTCATCTAAGACTAGGTATGTGAACATGATTATGTGTATTTATGTGAAATGAATAAGGTAGTGGTAAGATCCTATCCATGTGGTAAGGACTTGAGGCCAATGCGACATCAACGTGATATCTAAGGTGAAGTTCACACGATTATCGTAATACCCTTCACTGAGTGTCAGATGCGCATGTAATATTCGTGTCATAACTCGTGATGCGAGAAGTGCATGAGTTGTTTAATGTTATGGCTGCATTCACAAGGGGTTAGCATGCCATGACGTGAAATAACATGCATGTCAATCCATTTGAAACAAACATGTTAGTCGTTAAGTAAAGATGAAAACATGTGAGGATGAAAATCCAACAACGGGGTTGGATTTGAGATTTGTACAATGTCTATATGACTCATGAGATGACCAAATTACCATGTGGTAATAGGTAAATAGTTTGAAGTAACATCTATGTGATGTCTAGGGTTGTGTTTGCCAATCCGTTTGGAACAAATAGGTCGATTACCGTAATACCCATGTGGCAGTAGGCTTGGGGTTGAGGTACGACTCATGTTTTGCCAATTTATTTAGAACAAAACAGGTTAGCTTATGTCATACTCGTGTGGTAAAGTGTGACTTATGTTGGCCAATCCATTTGGAACAAATAGGTTGCCAGTTGTAATACCCGTGTGGTAAAAGGCTGAGCTTTTTGAGAATTCGCAACTGCGGCTCTTTCTCATGTCGTGGGGTGAGTTTGTTTAACTTTCACAGCATTGTGTGTGTGCGACTCTTAGTATAGAGGGTTTGTTACCCCTAAATGGGCAGAGGTTCGGGTGCTAAGTGGGCACCACTATAACCAAGGATGATCCTCTTCTAGGTGATGCTGTCTTGTCGCGTTTTCTAATTCTAGGTTTGAGTTCAGGTAGAACGATGTGTTATACCCTTTGGTTTATGACTCCAAATAGACGGGGGTTCGAGCAACGAGTAAGCACTGCTATAACCAGGGATGATCCTATCCTGAGTAACGCTGTCTTGTTACATTTTCTAATTCTGGGTTCAAGTTCGGGTGCAACGATGTGTTATACCCTAGGCTTAGAAGTCCATGATTCTAAGCGAACGGAGGTTTGAGTGCTACGAATAGGTCTCATGAGGAGGTCAAAATTGTTTCGGGTAAGCGGTGTGACATACCCTAATAAAATGAAAACAACTACCGTATGTAGCTACCTAATGAACGATTTGGTTATTTTTCCCAGTTAAGGTGAAGTTTTGGATACCTATGTGGTCATCACTATTTGAGGGTATGTGGTGATACGTGAATTGTTACCTTGTGTGGGCGAATAATTTGGGTATGAAGCGTATACCCTTGAAGATTTGGTATGGTAAGACTTTTGAAGTAAGTCTGCCTTGTGTGGGTTTAGGTTAGGACATCAACTAGGATATCTTTTAATGTGGGAAAAATGGTTTTGTGTAGGTATTTGCCCCGTTTGGGCTTTTGGTGTGTATAATTGCCCCAAAAGGGCTGTGAGTTGGATATTGAGTGGACATCTCAAAGGTAATGTGTAGGATATATTATCACCCCTTGTGGGCTAAGTGTCGGATGTTAAGTGGACATCACGCAATAAAAGAAAAATATGTTTTCCATGTACAGGCTAATAGCGGGATATCAAGTGGAAATCTCGCTGAAAAGGGGTAAGTGATATCCTTAAGTGGTTTTTTATGTTATCTTAGAGTGAAACGATCTAAAGTGCCATCTATGCCTAAGTGCATGTGGTATCGTGATATGTGCATGAGTGTGTGTGTTCAAGTATCTGCATAAAAATTCGTGGTCAACATGACATTTGTTCAGTGACAAATTGAAAGTATTATATACATAGCACATAGCATGCAACGTCCAATTTTCCAACCATATAACTCCCGCGTGTAGGGTTTTTGGCTAGTCTCTATCCTAAGTTTGGTTCATCTTAGTACCATGAAGATACTAAGGAGCGCACCTGCAGAAAATATAATGCATGATCACATGTTTGGGTAACATCCTAGGGAAAATGCCTATGGTTTATTTACATGAGGTTTGGTCAATGGTTTGTTGATGTAGAAGGTTCTTGTTGCACTATGATACACTTTTCCCCCTTTTTCAAGAGAGTCCATGCGGTATGGCAACAAGTGATCCACTCACTAAGTTCCTTCGATCACTAGGGGGTCACGACGTATACTTTCGCAAGCTTCTCGGTAAAAATCGGGCACCCTAATCTTAAAGGCTAAGCCATCTATTGCAATGCGAAATTATGAATATGTCATAATTAAGAGAAAACGGAATAATGTGATCAATAATTTTTGGCACTTATCCAAAATCTAAAACCTTTGAAAAACAAATTTTTAGAAAAAATCCCCAGCGGAGTCGTCATTGTGAGCGGACGACACAGAGCGGTGGGCCGAGGGCGTGCGATTAATAGGCGCGGTCCACCGGGGTGTTTGGAAAATGGTTTGACCCGGGTCAGGGACCCGAAAAAGGGTTAAAAAGAGAGGGTGAAAATATTATTTAGATCGGTTCGAACCAGAATCCGCCGTCTCTTGGTGTGGAGTCGCTACCTAGATTAGCTTTTTCCAGGAATTAGAGTCCTGTGAGACTTAATGTCTGGGGGATGGCCCAACAAGACACAGAGATTCGAGTTCAGATAAGTTGCTTATTTCTTATTGGATCACATTAAATTATATCTACAGAAAATCGTGTTTTTTAGTTACGCATATTCGCACTTAAGTCATTTTGAGGTTGAAATGCATGTTTTAACGCACACGCGGAAAGCGATAAATCCATACATCAAGCTTTAAGTAAATGCAGAAAAAGTAAAGATCAAAGGTTACATAACCTCGAGGGATGCAATCGCCCGCCTAATCTATGAATTACAATTTCCTTAAAAATATATACAATACCCGGAGGAAAATAAATCCTAGGTATACATTAAACCTGCATCCACAAAGGTTAGTACGAGATATATCACATATGTTCGATTTGATTTTAGCAAGGCCCATATGGCCTAATTAAAACATCAATGGTTTAAAATTGTTAAAATAAAAAAAGGTTCATTTTTATTTACAATTATGTTGGTCGATTTTATTAGTGAAAATGACCGCATGGCAAAATAGTGAGGACTGTTATCCGGGAATACATTTTATTCCCTTCATGGGAGTGATCTAAAACAATGTTTAGAAACATAAATCTAGGCCAAGCATGCAGAACATAGCCATTGTTTGGGTTAACAACGATAATGATGTCATTCATATCGTTACCGACTTCCATGTGAAGGGCGATGACGATAAGAATGGCCCAAAGCGCTTCCGTTACTACTCCAAACCTTTAATCAACATATTAATACATTTATAAATCATATATGAATCTCAAATAATTACAATTTGTGGATTTTTTACCTCCAATGATGCGTTTCCAAGTTTAGAGGGGTCACAGCGGGTCATTCTAGGCTTTAAACGGTTCAAAACAGAGCGAAACTGAACAGCAGAAACGGCACAACAAAAGTCCAAAAATTTAAATGATCATAATTTTCTTTATACTTGACCAATTTGAATGATCTTTATCATTATGGAAAGCTCAGGATGTGTAGAATAACTCTATGTAAACAAAATATTAAAACAGATTTGTAATCATACTGAAATTTCTTGAAAACATATTGGTCCGCATAAACCTAAATAACAAACTTCAAACAATCATAACTTTTGATATATTTAACCGATTTGGATGATTTTTATCATTCTAGAAAGATCAAGATGTGTAGAATATCTTCATATGAACAAAATACTCAAAAATATTTGAAATCATACTGTAAATTATAGAAAACAGATCGGTACGTGAAAATGGAAATAACCTAAAACAAAACGAAACTTTAAAAAAGAAGCATATAAATGTAAGATCAAACTCTAGGAACTCAGAGGCTTACCCTGTAGTTATGAATCCACATTCTTCAAGGTCCATGAAGTCCTCTGGGATGCTCTCCTCGTTTCTATGATCCGGTTTTTGTGAAAATGAAGAGTAAAAGTGTATTCTTTGAAGGAAGGTAGAACTTCCAGGTTCGAGATTCATAAAAATTGAGAAAGAAAGGAGTTAGTAATCCTTCTTCCTCTGGATTTTTGAAGTGTAAAGATACTAAAACCAATCCCTTTGAAATTTTAGTAAAAAAAGCTTAGTTTTTTTTGTGTTTTTTGTTTGTGTTTTCTTCAAAGAATTGAGTTTCTTCTTTTTGAAACTCTCCTCCTTCTTTTCTCTGCTTCTCTGTCCTCCCTTTTTGCTGCTTCCCTTTTTTACTTTGAAAATAATTAAGCCCTTATGGGCTCCCTTCAATCCAAAAAGTCTTACTTTTTCACCTATTTTTTTTTATCTTTTCCACCCTTTTTCTTCCACCAATTATGGGTTAAAGTTGGGTCTTTTTGACCCAACTAATGCAGAAACTACGTTTTTTGATCTGTCTGTAACAATGATATAGGTACCGATGTTAGTAACATCGGTGTCCATGTTGGATTTTTTGTCTGATTTTGGTTCAAATTGGACTTGTTTACCGATGAGGTGACCTCTTTAAGGTTCGTAAGAAAAGAGGGACGATCCTCCCAAGGACCTCTGAGAGACCTGTCAAAGTGGAAGATTAGCAAGGGAAAATAAATTACAGCTTCATCATCGAACTCGCGAGTCGGGCGTAAAAGTCCCGTGCTCTCACCAACATACTTTACACTTGTGTATTTTGATGGTTATCCATGTAGCAAGCCAGGTCAGCACAAGGGGGTTAAATGATGAGTTTTAGACAAGTGCAAGGGGTTATCTGTCACATTTCAAAGTTCAGGGTGGCAACAGCCCTTTTTGGATAAGTATAATGGGTTGTAGATGCATTAAGCCTTATTATTGTTGGGGAATAAACGCGGTATTTCCCGTACTACCAGATTAATGGAATGCGATAAATAACAATGGAAAAATAACACAATATTTGATAATGGAGTTCGGCCAATTTCGCCTGCCTCTCCGGAGCTGCTGCAGACTTTGATTATGGAGAAAGTTAAATAGTGTCTACAAAACACTCACCTCACACCCAAATATCCCCGAGAATTTTTAGAGAAATTCTCTTAAAGAAAACCCCTTAATAGACGTAATCAAAAGCGCAAAAATTACTAGGCTTAATTTTTGCCCGACCTGCTTTTGATCTTCCTCTCTACTAATTTTTCTCTAACTCTCCAAGTGCTCTGAAGCTCTCAAATTTTTTATGATGATTTTCTTTGCAATTCATCTTATTTATAGTGAAATGTTGAAGCATAGAGATAAAATAACTTTCGGTGATGGCTCCCAAAAATCAACTTTCGATTACTTTCGGTTACTTTCGGTGATGGGTCCCAAAAAATAACTTTCGGTGACCCCACGTATAGACTTTCATAACAATCTCCCACTTGAAGACTGATTTCAATCTGACTTCACATCATAAAATCTGCTACAACTCTTCTTTCTATCTGCATCTACTGCAAGCCCACTGAAGCTTAACACAGCTTCAGTTTGTCAGTCGTCACCATCTTTGTTAACATGTCTGCTGGAATTTGAGCCCCACTGATCTTCCCAAGTTTCAAAATCCCATTTTCCAGAAGTGATCGTATAAAATGATATCGTAGCTGTATATGCTTTGTTCTAGCATGAAAAGATGGATTCTTCGCCAGATGAATAGCGCTTTGACTGTCACAATACAAAACGTTATTTTCTTATTTCTTACCTAGTTCTTCCAAGAAACTTTACAGCCAAACCATTTCTTTGCTAGCTTTCGTAACAGCAACATATTTTGCTTCCGTTGTAGAGAGAACAACTATCTTCTGTAGTTGAGAAACCCAGCTCACTGCAGTACCTCCTAGAGTATAAACATACCTCGTAGTACTCTTTCTGATGTCAACATTTCCAGCTCATTCAGCATCCACATAGCCTGTCAGCGTCGTATCTCTACCTTGAAAACATAATACCTTATCCGTGCTACCTCGTAGATATCTGAGGATCCATTTGACTGCTTCCCAATACACCTTGCCCAGATTATTCATGTATCGACTAATTGCTCCCACTGCTTGAGCAATATCTGGTCTTGTACAAACCATAGTATACATTAGACTCCCAATTGCTGAGGCGTAAGGCACTTTTGCCATATGTGCACGTTCCTCCTCCGTCTTTGGTGACTGTTCTTTGGAAAGTCTAAAATGAACACCCAAAGGTGTGCTCACTAGTTTAGCATCTTGCATGTTGAATCTGGCTAGTACCTTTTTGATGTACTCAGCCTGTGATAGCATCAGAGTCCCTGACTTCATGTCTCTCTTGATCCTCATTCCAAGAATCTGCTTTGCAGGACCCAGATCTTTCATTGTAAAATTCTTTGATAATTCCCGCTTCAAATTTTGAATCTCCTAAATGTTTGAACCCGCAACGAGCATGTCATCAACATATAATAACGAAATGATGAAGCTATTTTCAAACTTCTTAATGTAGCAACAATGATCTGCTTGGCATCTCATAAAACTGCTGTTGTCCATAAAATTATCGAATTTCCGATACCACTGTCTGGGAGCTTGCTTTAGGCCATACAAGCTCTTCTTCAACCTGCACACCAGGTTTTCCTTGCTTGCCTCAATGAAGCCTTCTGGTTGCTTCATGTAGTTCTCCTCCTCCAAATCACCATGAAGGAATGCTGTCTTTACATCTAACTGTTCAAGATGTAAGTTCTAGGCAGCTACCATTTTCAACACCAATCTGATTATTGTAAGCTTCACAACTGGAGAGAAAATCTCAGTATAATCAACACCTTCCTTTTGTTGAAAGCCCTTCACCACCAACCTTGCTTTGTAGCGTTTACTCCCATCATACTCCTCTTTGATTATGTAAATCCACTTGTTGTGGAGTGCCTTCTTGCCTTTTGGTAGTTTAGCTAATTCCCACGTCTGATTTGATATGAGTGAGCTCAGCTTATCTTTCATAGCAGACTCCCACTTGGTTGAATCATCCACTTGGATTGCTTTAGTGTAGCATTCCGATTCACCATTATCAGTTAACAACAAGTAACACATAAATGGTGAAAAGCGTTGTGTTTGTCTAGAAGTTCGAGTTGAACGCCTTGGTTCTGGTGTCATTGGCTCCTCTTGAACTACTTCAGGAGTATTCTGAACTTTGTTTTCAGGAAAGTCCTCGAACTCAACAAATTCCTTACTTTCAGCTTCTAGTTTGGAGTTGTTTGATTCTGCTATCAGCCTTTCCTTGTACATCACATTTTCGTTGAATATGACATCTCTGCTTCTGATGATTTTTCGATCTTTAAGTGTGAAAGGTTTATCTCTTTTCTGCTCCAAAGCTCCTCCGGTATTTCTCCATCCAAAGGTATTGAAGGTCCACGATTGATATAACATCTTGGGCAAACCTGCATGTATCCTCATGCTTCTAGCACGTTTATTCAGAGTTCTGTTCATGCGCTCAGCTATGCCATTCTGCTGCGGTGTCATTGAAACTGTCTTCACCATCTTGATACCATTTTCTGCATAAAAATCTTTAAACTTTTTATCTCTGTACTCTCCTCCATTGTCTGACCTCAACTGCTTGACTTTTAAGCCAGTTTCATTTTCCACCATGGCCTTCATTTTCTGAACATATAAAAAACTTCTGATTTCTTCTTTAGAAAATAAACCCACACCTTCCTTGTTGAATCGTCAATGAAGGTGACATAATACAATGAACCTGCTAAGGATGTAAGTGGAGATGGCCCCCAAACATCAGTGTGGACCAGCTCTAACTTCTCCGCCTTGGGTGTTTTGCCAGTCTTTGTGAAAGTGACTTTCTTTTGTTTCCCAAAGATGCAATCTTCACATAAGCATAAGTCTACACTTTTCAGCTGTGGCAACTTTCCCTTTGATAAAAGTGTCTTCATCCTTTTCTCGCTCATATGACCAAGCCTCTAGTGCCATAGATCTGAATCAACATTTGCCAGTGCAATGATGTTCTCTATGTTGTTGGAGGTGACATAAAGAGTACCGATCTTCTTACCACGAGCAATGATGAGTGCTCCTTTGGTAATCTTCCATTCACAACTAGTGAAGGTTGTTGTATAACCTTTTTCATCTAGCTTTCCAACGGAGATCAAATTCCTTTTGAGACCAGGAATATGTCTCACTTCTTGAAGCTTACAAGCATTCCCGTTTGGCAACTTTAATCGAACATCACCTTTTCCCACGATCTTTAAGGTTTCATCGTCTGCTAGATGAACCTTTCCGAAATCACCACTGACATAGTTCTCCATGACTTCACAACATGGGGTAGCGTGAAAAGATGCCCCCGAATCTAGAATCCAAGATTCAATTGGACTGTTGATGCTTAGAATCATGGCGTCGCCTGATTCCTCTGCCATGTTTGCCGACTCCTTTGCTCCACTATTTTTCTTTGGTGCTTTGCAATCCTTCTTGAAGTGGCCCTTATTACCACAATTGTAACACTTCAAATCTTTCTTTGATTTAGATTTGCCCATTCTGGATTTTGATCTGCTGGAATCTGAACTCTTGTCTAGAGTTCGCCCTCTAGACTTCGTGTGTAGAGCTGAAGAGGTCGATGCTTCCCCCAATTCTCTTCGTCGAATTTCTTCACTCAGCAACAGATCTCGTACATCGTCCAATTTTAACTTCGTATTATTCGTCGAACTGCTGACTGCTGTAATTGTAGTGTTCCAGCTGTCTGGTAGAGATGACAAGAGAATTAAAGCACGAACTTCATCGTCAAATTCAATTTCCACCGAACTTAACATGGTTGTGACTGTGTTAAGTTCATTCAGATATTGGGCCACCGATGCCCCTTCCGCCATCCGTAGGTTGAATAGTCGCCTCATCAGGTGAACTTTATTCGCAGTCGATGACTTTTCATAGACATTAGCAAGAGCCGCCATTAGATCCGCCGTGGTCTTTTCCTTGGCTATGTTGAAAGCAACGTTTCGGGATAATGTCAACCGAATAACACTAAGAGCTTGTCTATCGAGAAGTTTCCACTCTTCATCCTTCATGCCTTCTGGTTTGGTTTTCGAGAGAGGTTGATATAACTTTTTCTAATACAGATAATCCTCAATCTTCATCTTCCAAAAGCCAAAGTCTGAACCTTCGAACTTTTCGATTCTAACTTTTCCTTCATCTGCAGCCATCGCTCCCACTCAAATCTGGACTACCAAAATTAATTCCTTTCTGATGTGGAAGATCAGACTAAGCTGCAACCACAGAGCATACTAAGAAATAACCCAGGCTCTGATAATAGTTGTTGGGGAATAAACGCGGTATTTCCCGTACTACCAGATTAATGGAATGCGATAAATAACAGCGGAAAAATAACACAATATTTGATAACGAAGTTCGGCCAATTTCACTTACCTCTTCGGAGCTGCTACAGACTTTGATTATGGAGAAAGTTACACAGTGCTTACAAAACACTCACCTCACACCCAAATATCCACAAGAATTTTTAGAGAAATTCTCTTAAAGAAAACCCCTTAATAAATGTAATCAAAAGCGCAAAAATTACTAGACTTAATTTTTGCTTGACCCGCTTTTGATCTTTCTCTCTACTAATTTTTCTCTAACTCTTCTAGTGCTCTCAAGCTCTCAAATTTTTTATAATGATTTGCTTTGCAATTCATCCTATTTATAGTGAAATGTTGAAACATAGAGACAAAATAACTTTCAGTGATGGCTCCCAAAAATCAACTTTCGGTTACTTTCGGTGATGGGCTCCAAAAAATAACTTTCGGTGACCCCACGTGTAGACTTTCATAACAATTATTACATCAAAATAGTAGTAAATTATGATTACTGAAATCAACACAAATAACAAGAAAGCAAGACAAATACAAACAAATCACATCATCAATTCAGTAAATTAAATATATATACTGAATTAATACAGAAAAACTCAATAAGAAAATAAAATAAAACTCATTTAATCAAATCAATATTAGATAAATAATTAAGGACACTTGAATCCCTCGGCGACGTTCTTGTCGCATTGGTTGAGCATTAAGCTTAAGTCAAGAGGAACATTAAGGGGAATTCCCAAAACTTTAGCTTTAATAGCAGTGCAAAGGCAAAGAGCAGCATCAACATCAGCAATCCCAGAAAGTAAGCTGCA
>CATIWQ010049783.1:0-22145 GCA_949673415.1 Euphorbia schlechtendalii | reverse complement strand
ACCTAACACTCACAATAACCTTGGACAATTGTTAGTAAAGTATAAGAAATGATAATGTATAACTTGCACAAAAATCAACAAAAAATTTTAAGTTCTTCGATTTTTTTATTTTAATCATTTTTTTGGATTTTACGGGATTTTTACAAATGCCCCCCATACTTAAAGAACATAATGTCCTCATTGTGAGACATTTAATAAAAGTCTAAACTAAGAACTAAAACTAGTCTAAAAATTATTGAAAAGATAAAGTAATAAAAATAGATTAACCGGTTTATTGTGAAGGAGAATCCGGTGGACTATGAGTTAATTGACAATTTTGTTTTCTAAAGAATGAAAGTAATTTTCGAAGCATCGACTTATTACTTTTCTTTAGAATCTTCATGTCTTTCTTCATAACTCCAAGTTTGGCTTGGAAATTATCCAACTTAAGTTGCATGCCAGCGTTCCAATCTTCCGGAGCTTCGTCATCTTCATTTTCTTCCTCTATTTCGGTTATCAGAGCCTTTCCTCTTCTATGGTTGATGGATGGATTTGATGGTCCCACGGAAGAATCTTCTTGAGTCAAATTGAGTTTCTTGGTGCTGTTGGAGTAGGAATAGAAAGAATAAACACCATCATTTTCTTGTAGAAGTTCGGTGTTCTTCAAATAATTTCCATCCATATATCGAAAATACTCACATGGTTGTTGAACATAGGGGAGTTCACCTCTTGCTCCCAAGACTATGGCGGTGATAATTTCGGCTGCTCCAATTTTACTTCTCATGCTCGTCGAGTTCTTCTTCATCATATCCCAAATTATATCCACAATTTCCACCTTTTGCTTCATCATAGTGCATGAAAGAACAAACAAGTCCTTTTGAACTTTTGTATTTTCGACTCGATAAAATACCGAAGTGGAAAGGTATTTGTGGAGAAGAAGAATATATTCGTCCTTAATGAGTTTGTTAGGAGAATTTTTGGGATTGAAGACTCTCTTACCCGATAAATTTACCCAAACTCGATTAGGTTGCAATGAGTCTGTCATGCTTGATGAGTTGACAATCTCGAAACCGAACCAATCACCCATCATCTCTCTTGTGATGGTGTATTTTTGTCCTTGATTTTGAAACTGAATCGCCCTCCTCCTTGAATCTTCGTAATTGAATGTCACCAAACACTTGAGAATCCAATCTCGATTTTGTGGGAACCGCATATTCACAAATTTCAAAAGGCCAAGGATGGAAAGGTAAGCTGCCATCTCTTCTCAGAGATTAAGAGTTTCCAAGAAAACCAGATCGAGGAATATCATCCCGGTGATATCCAATTTGCTTAGCTTTTGAAATCTCTTACCCTCTTCTCTTGTCGTTAAAGGAAATGGACAATCAAATTCTTCTTGAATCGATTGTGTACCTCTCCTTTGTGCTGCTTTTTTCACACGAGTCATGTTGGTTTGAAGAAAAAGGATTGAAAAAGGTTTAGATACTTGAATATAGAAAATTAGAAATTTTAGAAATTTGAAGGCTTTTTAGAAGGTGTGGTGGCAAGGGTTCAACTTGGACCAATTTATAGAGGTTTAAAGGGACTCTAATTGGTCATAAATGGGGTTATAGCCGTTTGGGGGTCAAAACTAGCCATTAATGGTGGTTTTAGCCATCTGTAGCGTGTCAGTTCGCTATTTGTAACAATTATAATTTTTCCGTGTCGCGATCGCGAAGGCCAGTCGCGATCGTGACTCTCCTCACGAAAGAAATAGAAAGATTTTCTACCCAGTGTTCACGAGAGCGAAATATGTCGTGGTTGCGAGCCTCTTTATTCTTCAAATCCTTCAATTTTTAGACTTTGTACCTATAAAAACTTAGAAACAAAAACACAAGAAAACTTTGTTAAATACAAACGATAAATATTTACTATTATACCTTGGGAATTCATGGTAAAGATAGAAATTGAATATAAAAGTCTTGTTGTTCAAATTTTCATTTATAAAAAAAAAGATTTACAAACTAGCACGAAAACACAAATAAACAAACAAACAAACAAACAAAACACATAACACATAACTAAACAAAAAGAAAAACTATACAAGATTCCAAATCGAAAAGAAAAGAAAACTATTTATTTAGGAGTTAAGGATTCAATCATCTGATCAATCTTTTAATGTGACTCCCGCAGATCCCTTTCAACATCACATATTGAAATATGGATATTACTAATCTTACGATGAATAGAGATTTGTTCTTCCATTAATTCGTTCAACTTCCTTTTAAGATTGGTTGAACTACTTCCCTCTTTCCTAGCAAGTTCCCTTTCTTGCTTTTTATCAGCCTCAACTCGTTCGTCCCACGATTTCCAATCATAGGTTATCCCATTCTCCCCAATACGCTTAGTTAAAAAATCCTTTCTTGAAGAAACATTCGTAGTTAACTCCAGAATTTCATCTTCATCAGTAAAGACTTTTTCAAAACTTGGTAATCTCCCAATTTGTCCTAGCAAATTTGCCATAGTTCGACACCCGTATGATATCCTACCAGGATCAATTACGGCAGATATTAGAGTCCCCATCATAATCCCAGATATGTCTACAGGCATCCCATTCCAGATTGCTTCTAAGATAAACAATTCCTCAAGAATGACCATGTCAGAACTACTTCTACCGAAAAGTGCACTACTTAGATAGAAGTGAAGAGCTAGCAAATAGGGGTCTCAAATCCACCGGCTATAGGCAGATTCCTATTTGTATTTGCCTTTTCCAGTAAGGCGATTCCATGTTGGTAGTGGATCCCAACCAGGAAGCATTTTATAGTAACAATCTTTGGAGAATCCCAGGTTTTGCTCCAATTTCTTCCTTGACAACTTATACTTCTTTCCTTGATGTCGATATTCCAAACAATTCATCTTAAGATTCGTCCAAACTAACGAAATCAGCATTTCTTTATAGTTGTCTTCACTATTCCCAATATTCATTGATGAATAGAGAACCATGTTTAGGACTCCAAGGTAATACATTACCCTCTCATAGATTCCTAATTGAATAAAACTATTCTTATGAATGACATAAGAACTAGTGAAATATGCATCTCTAATGGTTTCAAAATGATCACCTTCCTCTCGAGAATGAATAGGAAAAGGTACCTCATACCATTCTTGCAGGTCTGAAGGAGGAATAAGAATAGAATTGTTTAAGAGACTCATTTTGATGAAAAGGATTGATTGATTTCAAGGTTTAGAATAGAAATTTTTGATTGAAAAAGAAGGAATTTCGGATAACTCAAGTAAAGAGTGTTGAGAATCACAACCGATATGTAGAATAATGAGAAAAACTGCTGAAAAACTGCCAAAACCACTGCAGTTATTGAACGCGTCGCGATCGTGATCCTAGATCGCGAGCGTGACTTACAGAATTTTGAAAATAGAAAGTTGGTAAGGGAATTCACGAGCGCGATAAATAGTCACGAACACAAATAGGAAAAATAGAAGAAAATCTTCTATTTATCAAGAATTAAGACGGAAAGTTATGATGAATCACCCCAAAGATGATTATTTCATAATCTTTTCACATCTAGAATGAGATTTAGAAAATTGTATGGTATAGAAAATAAAACAAATAATTAAAAACTTTAGAACTTACTTACCTTCCATGGTAAATATTTCAGAATGCGATTGCCTTCCCCGGTAATGGTGCCAAAAACTTGATCGCCACTTTTTCACTGATAAGTTTAATCCTTTAATGGTTCTGAAAACTTGTTTGTGAAACTTAGCTATACTCGTCCAATAAGACTTATCCTTAATAACAATGCCAAAAACTTGTTCACGAAAAATGTAGGTGTTGTCAATACCCCTTATCACATAGAAAAATGATGATAACTGCAAGTATACAGTTGCGATGTAGTTTTAAAAGATATCGAACCCACAGGGAAGGAATGGCTCTAAGGATCAATAAGGAAAGATAAAGTAAAGGAAAATAAAAATAGTTTTAATTATTAGATATTTGAAAAGGAAGATTAGAATGAAAAGTAGAGTATATATAGATGTGATAGATTAGAGACTCTAATTACATAGATTTTCACTACAAACTATTATAGTAGAGAAAACATGCAAGTTTAACAAAGAGGTTACGAAGCACAAGACTAATCTAACAAACCCGGTTCAACACACTCAGATGTTCAATGATTCACCGTAGAGCAACACATCAAATGACTTTTCTAATCATAGCGCAAATGAGATAAGACTATTATATAAACCTAGACAACGTCAATACTATGCTTAGTACTGGTCGCTCTCACATAGCCATATTTAGCAAGTTACCATTCCATAAATGTTGGCTCACTAAACAACGTTATATCACATATCCAGTGATTATACACGATATTGTTAACCCCGAAACTACTCTTAAGATTAACGCCAACGCATATAACTTGATTAACATAAAAGACTTAGCACGAAATACGCATTATGACACATAGACATATCATAAACTTCGAAATAAAAAGTATAAGTAGAAAGCAAAGCAAAGTTCTAAGGTATGCAAGTTAAAGCTAAAGTTGATCAAACCGAATCCACTCTTTAATGGGAGTCGTCAATTCTCACAATTCCTGCATCTACTTTGAATTCAATCTCGGCCCGTACAGAACCTCTGCTAGGATGCTATTCTTTGTGAATATCAAACAAACGAATATTGAAGAATGAAAACTTTTATTGATAAGTGATTTGCAAGTACACTTATACAACAATTGCTCGAGAATATAGAGAAATCTAGTGATCAAAACAAGGATTCGAATCACTTAAACATTTTCTCGCTAACACTTAAAAACGTAGCGAACTCTCTATTTATACACACTATATCTCTCTCTAATTGCACTCTAGTGTTTTCCTCTCTTTCTCTGCACCATGTGCCATGAAATTTGTGAAGTTTTGAGCCCTATTTATAGAGTTCGAAGGGCTGCGTCTATCCAAATGAAGGATTGTGTCCATTGGTGAAAGATTGCATCTCTTCATTATGATTGGTTGGGAAGCTTTGATATAATCCACAATGGATAAGCAGCTTTTTATGATTGGTTGACTCTTGATAGGTATCTGTTCATTGGTAGTTGATGGCGGTTGATGGTGGTTGGTCATGCTTATCTGGCAGTTGTTAGTTAAAAAGATAATACCAGAAAACCATCCATGTCACCATTGCAATATACATGTCATGATCGTGAATCTTTGATTGGCAATCTTCTGTTTCTGAAGTAAACAAGTCACGACCACGAATGATTGTGACCGTGAATTGAGTTTTACTCAGAATTCTTTTTGTAACTTCATCAATCTTTGACAGCTTCGATCCTAAGCCAAATCTTCAAGTTCCACACATCATTTTGCACCTTTTTTACTCTTTTTTTCATAGAATTCCACTTTAGCTCATTTTACTCCCAAGATTTACCTAGTATCTGCATTTGCATAAAAAACAACTACATACCACGTGAAATTTTTTATATGACGTATAACAATGACTAAAACTACTATGTTTATTGTATAAAATTTATATGATAATAAATTTAATTATCCACTTATCATATAACTCTCCTACAATCCGCATCCCTTTGTCAAGCATTTTCAAACTTGAATCTAAAATTATGAATCGACATAATCGTAGAACAATATGTTATCAACATAATATAAGGAACTTAGTAAGTACATAATATATTTCCTAAACTAAGATTACATTCATTCCTATTACAAGTTTTCATTCAACTACTTAGAACTAGCCTAATGCTTATTAGTTGAGGAAGAAGAAGATCCGTGCTACTTCAGCTTATCTTGATTTGCTCTTAACTTTTGTTGTGGATCTCTGTGCATTGGAAGAGATCCCTTGAGCTGATTTGCCATTCTGACAGCATATTCATCTACTTTCTCCCCCATTACTATTTGGCCTTTGAAGCTTTCTTGCTGGCCTATGATTGCAAGGGAAATCTCTTACTCGAGTTGCTCCTTGCCCTTGGTCGAGAGGAAATCTTGATCATTTAGCTCACTCAACAGTAGATGATGACACCTTGAGAGATGGGCAATCTGATCAAAGCCTTTACTCATGAACTATTGAAAGCACTGTGGTAAGCCTTTGAAGTCCGTTGCTGTTAGTGCAATCTTTAGCCTTGATTCAATGTCATAGATTTTTGGGAAAATGGAGGCCACATTTTTGGAAGTGAATTCTATGTCCTTACCATCCATCTCTCCCAGTCTCAATAGGGTATCAATCTTCTACGGCATGTCAAGCACTTTGGATTGTATCTCATCGAGCTTGGTGTGAACTGATAATCTAGTCTTTGGGCAGATAGGCTCGCTTAGATGCATACTGGGTGTAGTCATGTTAGGAAAGAGTTTTCCCATCACGGAAACAATAAATTTTTGTGAAGTAGCAACTTTGTTCGTGATGTGATTTGTGATCTCCCTTTGCATTATGTCCATTTTGTTGCTGAGAGACTCTAGATTACTGATAGGGGCCTTATCTAACTTGGAAGAGATGTTCTCCAACAGCTTCAAGATAAGGTCTTGCTTTTTATCTTGGAGAAATAGGAGCTTGGATTCTTGCTCCACAAGCTTCGCAATGCTGTGGCTGATGTCCTTGGTAGTTGTCACCTCTTTGGTGAGGTCTTCAATCTTGTGATCACTAAGCCTCTTTATTTTAGCTTGTTCCTTTCCGAGTTCATGAATCTATGTCACTTGAGTAGCCATGTTAGTACTCAAGAGACTCAGATGCTCACTAGCAGCATCCGCACTACCCTTTATCTTTCCTATGATAGCATTTGCTAACACAGTAGACATGGGGATAGATGCAGTAGCTGCCCCAAGCTAGGCTGTAGATTCCATTAATCCATTCAGAATCAAAGCCATCTTATCAACTAAGCTTTTGGCACTCTCTTTTTCCTAGTGATTTCGAATAGCCAACAGGCTACCCTGGATTCTCTCAAACTCCTCAAAGTAAAGAGAATCACTAGGCACACTTGTATACTGTTCGAATTTTGGCAATTTTGCCATGGGCTTAGATGATAAGTCTGTCAAATCTTGAGTTAGTAGCATTTTGCTTACTGCTCTATCTAACTCAGCATCAGTCTTGAGCATTGGAAATTGCTTTCTAGCCAACTCATGAATCTGAGTGAGGAAAGATGTATTAGCCATTTCTGGCTTTCTACTAGATTCAGGTGCTTCATGGGCTATAAAATTTGCCTTAGCAGCCTGATCACTTGTGTTTCCCTACTAAGCATGGTTCTCAGTGTTGGGAACTTCCCTAACCAAATGGGTTAAGGGGATAGTGGATGGGTTTGAAGAAGTGGTAGGTGTATTTATAGAAGAAGGAATTGGTTTGAGAGGAATAGAAGGTACAATGGTTTGAGAATGAAATTGTTGGGAATGTACAGGAGATGAGGTTGGAATTTTATGTACTGGAGATGGAAAGGGATCTTGAGTGTTAGAGGGTGAAGAGATATGGATGATAGGTGATTTCTTAGATGATGAGGTGGAAGAAGAAGAAATTTTCTATATGTCAAGATCTAAAGGAGTAAAACCTAAGGGGTTGAAAGAATTTAAGGGTGAAGGATTTACAAAAGAAGGAGAAGGGCTAGCAATTTTATTTACCTCTGGGTTAGCCATTTGATCTAAGGATGGATCAGCTTGAGGTTGCTCATGCTGAGGAGCAGATTCCTCAACAGGAGTGAAACTAGGTGTGGGGATGCTAGGTTCCTGAGGATCAAATTCCTCAGTAATGGGATTGATGGAGTCCCCAACACCTTCCTTGCTTCTCACCACATGCACATTTCTGAGCAGTTACCTTGTGGTGGAGGAGCACTTACGCTGAGTGCCCTTCATCTTGGCAAATAATCCTTCCAAGTTCTCAGCTACATTAGACACATCCTAGTCCTTTACCTTATATTTCTTGGCCTCGTCCTACACCTCAGTAGAGTCTGAGACTACCAATTTTGGCTTTGTTTGGCATAAGGATTCACTAGCCTCCACTTCATGCTGTTTCTCCTTAGATAGCTCAACTTCCATTTTTGCCTCCGCTTCTCTTTGAACGCTGGTTTTGGTAATCATCCTCCTTCGTTGGTGCTGAGTAGGAGCTTCATTGGACTTGGCTAGACTCTTCCCCTTGTCTAAGAGGAAGCAGTCTTCTATGCTGAGGGGGAGGTGGCCGAAATCTTCTCAAAGATGGTTGAGATAGGAGCATTATCAGAGCTGGATTCATCTCCAAATTCCACCACAAAAGGGTCTTTCTCCTCCTTGCTGATGTCCACAGGTACTACTATTGGTATGCACTTCTGCTTTCGCTTTTGTTGTGCCTTGGCATACCTAGAATGCACCTGATTGTACGTTAACTTGCTGAAGTGATACACCTCCAGCTTCTTCTTCACTAGCAGAATTGATCTACCGAACTCCCCCAAAAACTTGCCCAAGTCGACTTTCACTGCCCTCATTATCTTAGATATGAGGTAACCATAGTGATAGACGGTAGTCACTTTGGTCAGGTGATGAAGTATCAGCAATGGCCAATTAAGTTTCTTACCCTCTATCATATGGTATGCCACACACCTTTCGAAATAGGTGCAGCTAGTCAACGAGCTAGTCTTTGGAAGTAACAGCTTCGCTACCAGCTCATAACATATCCTGGCTAGAAGTAATCTCCCCAGACACATAATTTACGGGGAGTTCAAAATCTTCAGGAAAAAGAACAGCATCTTCATCACCAGACCGCTAGAGCTGAGTGCCTGAATTGGGCATGTTAAGAATGCTCCCAATGAGCCTGGTACAAATCAGCATCATCTTGCCTGCACATTCCATCATCAAGACATCATTGAAGCTTTCAATAGTGTATAAATGAGTGTAGAAGGCTCTCATGAGTTCTGTTACTGCTGGACCCTCCATCTTCAGAAAAGCATTGAGTCATTATTGCTTGATGACTTTGTGCATCATCTTGTTCTGCAGTAAACCTTCATAATCAACCTCATAGACTTGTCCAAAGTCTAGTTTATCTTCCCAAGCAATTTTAGAGATACGGATTCCCGCCTTTAAAGTAATTCTCTCCGTCTCTCCTTGATTATCCACCACAATCTTCATCACAGTGGTGCTCTTGAGTGTGTTAGTGGTTTTGATTCTCACCATTTGAGTTTAGAAGTTAAAGAAAATGAGAGAATTGAGGGAATGAGAATTAGGGTTTGAATGCTCTAATTGCCAAAGCAAGTAATCTTCCTTCTCTCAACTAATCATCTTATATAGGCAGAAACGCATTTTTAGGGGGTACGTGTCATAATCTTAGCTTAAGATGGATAATTAATGCTGAGATTAACATCTAATGAATCGCCTCAGTAAAACGATGAGTTTAGACAATGACTATTCCAATTCTATTCCGCGTCATTTGAAAACGTAGAGATTTGAAATTTTAGCCGCAAACAAGAACTTATGCCGTTACTTAAAAACTTTGACGGTGTTGACCATGTGTCCTCTAATATTTGATTTTCAATACTTAGCAAAAAATTCTGATGAATTCTATCTTATTCATCACCGTGGATTACTCATACCGATCAATTCCCTTAGCGTAATGAATTGTTACTTTGGTAATGGTTTGGTGAAGATGTTAGCATGCTGCTTAATATTCAAGCTTTACATCTCTTCGCAGTACATGATCTCTGATGAAGTGATGCCTGATGTTGACATGATTCATTCTTCCATGCAGGATTAGATTTTTAGATAAATCAATTGCACTCTTGTTGTCGCATAAGACTTCGAGATAATTTGACTTAATTCCATAATCTTCCAATTGCTGTTTTATCCAAAGGAGTTGAGCTACACAACTTCCTGCTACCATGTACTCAGCGTAACTGAAGTTTGCTTCTTGCTGTACCAGGAGACAAGACATTCTCCAAGGAAATGGCATCCTCCTATTGTACTTTTCCTATCCAGCTTATCCCTTCCATAGTTTGTATCTGTGAATCCCCTAGGAGTGAAATCTGAACTGTTGGGATACCAAAGACCTACTTCAATTAACCCTTGCAAGTACCTAAGAATCCTCTTCATAGCTTCTAGATGAGATTCTCTAGGATCAGCTTGGTAGTGAGCATAGTAGCATACAATATACTGTATGTCTGGTCTGCTGGCGGTTAGGTAAAGAAGAGAACCAATGATTTCTCTGTAGAGTTTGCTGTCTACTGAATTTCCAACCTCATCTTCACTTAAAATTATGTCAGTGACCATGGGACTGGACATAGACTTTGAGTTTACCATGTCGAATTTCTTCAGAACTTCTTTTGCGTATTTAGACTGGTTGATGAAAATACCATCTTCTGTTTGTTTGATTTGAAGACCCAGAAAGAAGTTTAATTCTCCCTAGACATTTTGAACTTACTCTTCATCTGCTTGCTGAATTCCTTGCACATCGTTTCATCAGTTGCTCCAAATATAATATCATCAATGTATATCTGGACTTGCAACACATCTTCTTTTCTTCACTAGATGAACAGAGCCATATCTGCTTTTCCTATTTCATAGCCTTTATTGATTAAGAAATTAGTTAGCCTCTCATACCATGATCTTGGGGCCTGCTTCAATCTGTAGAGGGCTTTCTTCAGTTTGAAAACGTGCTCTGGATTTTTCACATCTTTAAATCCTGGAGGCTGGCTAACATATACTTCTTCTTGAATGAATCCATTTAAGAAAGTGATTTTAACATCCATTTGAAATATTTTGAAATTCATATGGGATGCAAAAGCATAAAGGATTCGAATGGCTTCAAGTCTGGCTACTGGAGCATAGGTTTCATCATAGTCAATGCCTTCTTGTTGATTGTAGCCTTGAGCGACAAGTCTAGCCTTATTCCTGACAATAGTGCTATCTCCATCAAGCTTGTTCTTGAAGACCCATTTGGTGCCAATTACTGATTTTCTTTTAGGTTTAGGAATTAGATCTCATACATCATTATGGTTAAACTGATCTAGTTCCTCTTACATTGCGATCATCCAATAGTCATCTCTTTCTGCATCTTCAAACTTCTTTGGTTCGATTAATGACATGAATGCTGGATGACTCATCATACGGCTTAGCTATCCTCTTATCATTACTGGACTGTTAACATCATCGACTATGCTATTAAGCGGATGGTTGCGATGGGCTCTAATCTCTCTTGTAAGACTCGGATCAGCTACTAGAGGATCCAAAATTGGATGCTGAGGTGGAGGTTGATCTTCACCATCGTTAAAGTTGATTGAAAGATCTTCATCGTCATCTTTTTTTCCTCAGCTAGGGGATCCTAAGTTGAGTTGGGTAGCTCAGCTTGTGGCGCACTGAGTTGATTTGAGAACTGAGTGGCTCCCTCATCTTTTTCGTTTGGATGTCTTTCTACAATGTTAGTTTCATTGAAATCTACATGCATAGACTACTCTAAAAGGCCGGTTTGCTTAACATATATTCTATATGCCCTACTGTTAGTTGAGTATCCTAAAAAGATACCTTCATCAGACTTAGGATCAAACTTTCCTAATTGTTCTTTGTTGTTAAGAATAAAACATCTATAGCCAAAGGATCTGAGATAACCGATCTTAGGCTTGCGCCCTCGCCAAAGCCCATAGGGATTTTTCTCAAGAGTTGGGTGAATTAAAACCTTATTCAAGATATAGCATGCTGTGTTAACAACTTCTCCCCAAAAGTATTTTGGTAGATTGTTATCACTCAGCATGGATCTAGCCATTTCAACTATGATCCTATTCTTCCTTTCTACAACCCCATTTTGATGAGGAGTTTAAAGAGAAGAGAAGTGTGCTCAATGCCATTCATTGAACAGAATTCTTCGAAACAGGAATTCTCGAATTTACGTCCATGATCACTTCGAATTCTACAGATTTTAGCTCCTAGTTTGTTCATTATCCAATTACAGAGCTTGATAAAAGATTCATAAGTCTTATCTTTGCTACTCTACAAGACTACCCATGTGAATCTCGTGAAGTCGTCTACAACTACTAGAGTGAATCTCTTACCACCCAAACTCATTGGTTGAATTGGGCTGAAGAGTTCTAGGTGTAACAACTCCAATGGTCACCTGATTTATAGATCTAAATGATTTCTTAACTTGCTTACCAAGCTGACAAGCAGAGCAGAGTTTGTCCTTTTCAAAACTGATGCTGGGTGACCCCATAACTAATTGCTTTTTGGCCAATTTAGATAGCATGTTCATATTGATAAGTCCCAACCTTCTATGCCATAGCCATGCATTATCCTCGTTAGATACGAGACACATAATAGTGGAGCTAGGGGATAAATCAACCATATAAACATTATTGGTTATAGGAGAAAAGAGTATGGTTGAGTTAGTCTTCCTGTCAATTACTGAACATCCTGCTGAGTTGAAAATAACCTTCCTACCTTTATCGTAGAGCTGGGCTACACTGAGCAGGTTGAACTTTAGTCCTTTGACTAGAGACACCTCTTCAATTGAGGGAGAGACGCCAACAGTGCCGCAACCTACAATCTTGCCTTTCTAGTTGTCTCCAAAACTGACACTTCCATTTCTCTTGCATTCTAATGAGATGAACTGGCTTTCATCTCCGATCATATGCCTTGAGCATTCGCTATCCACATACCATATTTGAGAGTCATTAGCAGATCTAAGGCTCACCTGCAAAATAGTTAAGTTTTCTAGGTACCCATGCTTTTGAGCTGGGTCCTCCTTTGTTAGCAGTGCTTATGTTTGTTCAATCATATTCATCATAATAACCATTTTTATGTCTACACATTACTGTGACATGTACAGCTTTCCCATAAAAACCACACACCATTTTTGCCTTGGGCTGGCTCGCTTTCTTCTATTTAGAGGAATTTTTTCTCTTTGAATTGTGAGTTTGGTTATTAAGAATTTGATTGTTGGCCGAAGGAGGAACATCTTTCTTCTTCAATGCTGATATCTCAGCATTCAACTTATCTAATTTCTTAGTAAGCTTGCTGATAGCACACTCTTGATATTCAACCTTTTCTTGAAGAAAGCGGATATCAAGCGATAAGGATGCATTAGCATCTTCCAGATCATCACTTCACCTCACTATCTCTTTGATGTTTTTCATCGATTTATTAGTCAATTTCATAACATCAAAGAGAGCCTGGATGAATTGTTCAATTAACAAAGGAATTTTAATATGTACCTCAATTTGATGGGCTTTTCCTTTATCATGCTCAGCTTTAGAGTTGACAGCGGAAAAATTTCAACCGGAGGTAGATGGTGAGCCTTCCCCTTGACTTTCGATAGCCATCAAGTAGAGATTGGCTAAATCAATAGCTTCTTCATCAAAAGATGAAGATTCTTCTGAATCACTCCAAGTAGTAGCAAGAACTTCATTCTTCTTGGAGAATCTCTTCTTGAATTTTTCCTTCTTTGCCTTTGGATAGCTTGACTGGATATGGCCTTTCTCTCCACACCTGAAGCACTTAATGTCCTTACTAAGCTCTTTCCTTAGTCCTTCCTCAGCTCCACGTCGCTACTGAGTTGACTTGATTTTATTGGGAAACTTCTTCTTGTTGTTGAACTTCCCATCCTTCTTTATTAAGCGTTTGAAGTGTCTTGTAAGAAGAGCCATTTCTTCATCAGAGTCGCAGCTGGTGGACTCATCAGATGAGTCTGATTTGAGAACAATGGTTTTACTTTCCTTGCCTCGATTTCTCTTGGAGTCATTTGAGTACTTTCTCAACAACATCTCATGAGTCAGAAAGGTGCCTATCAACTCATCATAGCTGTAGGTCTTAAGGTCATGAGCTTCATCGATTGCGCTCTTCTTGAAATCCCACTCTGCTTTGAGAATGCGGAGAATTTTCTTAACCAGCTCTTCCTTGCTGAACTCCTTTCCAAGTTATTTTAGTTTATTGACAATATTAATGAACCAGGTATTCATACTCTGAAAACCTTCATTGGCAGCCATCGAGAACATCTCATAATCTCTTAGCATGAGTTTTATCTTCGACTCCTTGACCTTGTCTGTCCCCTCGTAGGTAATCTCCAACTCCTTCCAGATTTCTTATGCTGTTTCACATCCTGAGATCCTGTTAAATTCTATAAGATCAAGCGCAAAGTGTAAGAAATTAATAGCTATAGCATTCTCTTTGAGAAGCCTCATATCAGTGTCATTGTAGTCCTCTAGATCTACAGGTACACGCACACCGTTCCTGACCTCAGTAAGAACTTTGGGGCCAAGCTCAATTGTGAGTCTAGCCTGCATACTTTGAGACTGGATAAAGTTCTTCATACGATTCTTCCAGAATGTATAGTGATTACCATCGAATAGAAGAGGTTTGGTAACAGACATTCCCTCCTTCAAAAGAACTATCTAACCAGAACCCGAGCTGAAGTTATTGTATGCCATTTAAGGATCTGACTCAAGATGATTAGTCTTAAAGTTGAGCAACTGCTCTGATACCACTTGTTGGTCCGTAAACTGGCTAATAACAATAGTAGAGGAGGGGTGAATGCGTAAATTGGGTTACTTTTTAGACCTTTTTCAATTTAAGTTAACTCAGTATGGTTTTTATATGTGTGCCAAGTGCAATATAAAAATGTATAAACTGCTCAGCTCAGCTGGCACAGTTTATCTTTAAGCTTTAACTGAGTAAAGATTACTCTGTACGAGTTGGATAACAAGCAAATAAACGATATGAGAGAGATGAATGAGCAAGAAGTTGATGAAGCTAATCACTTAGAGTTAAAATGATTCCACCTAAGATTTTATCCTGGTTCGGCCCCTAGCCTACCTCTAGTCCCCAGATACCTTCTCCGAGCTTTAATCCACTAGTGGTTCGTTCCTTCAATAGGTAGAGAAGCCTTTACAGTGGGTAGACTCTATTACAAAAAGTTCCTCCTTTCTAACTACCGCTCAAACTCAGTTTGGGTACCCTTCCCAAACTGACAATCAAGATTAATAAGATATAGCGAATTGAATTCAACTTATAATACGTTGATTCCTTACAAGGTTAATCCTATGAGTGATTCTCTCCATTACAAATTGATAAATCTATAGATTATTCGCAGATTGCTTGCTAATGAATTTCTTGAAAGTAGAGAAGATTTTCACAAGGTTTTGCTCTTAGGAAATTCAAGGTGATTTACCCTAGTTTGAAAATCTGCTTCAGTCTTCTATTTATACTGTAAATTTCGGAGAAGTAGCTATTGCAAACTTTGAGGATATCGCAGATCTTCAATTTCTCATTTCAATTAATCTTTCGAATCTTCCCGTTGGAGATAGATTTCAGGACTTTTAGAAATAGGAATTGAATGTTGTGGTGCTGTTTGTTTCCATTTCCAAATTTTCATTTTTCTTCAAGCAATCTGGATCTTTGAGAGATTTGCGCTTCAGGCAACGTGGCTTCTTACCGTTGGATGACTTTGATAACGTTGTGAGATATGCGCAGAGATCTTAGATACATGATGTAATTCACGGGATCATTCTTTATTCTCTGATTCTAATGAGGAATTCCTGAAACTTTGTACAGCCACGTTTAATGTTGTGAGGACCACAAAAATCTCTATTAATTTCAGCGTCTTTTTCTCCTAAAATATAACAAAGGAATAGTTCCTTCACTGACATGGTTAGTAGCATATGTGTCATGATAATTATTAGCATCGCAAAAACAATTACTTTTGGACAAGTAAAATTGTAACTCAGCATGAGCTGAGTGATGATAACTTAAACTATATAATACTCAGCGCACACTTGGCTTTTCCTAAACTAAGTAAAAGTATTCTTAGTGTTCAATTAACTTTTACTATCCCTTATTAATTGCTATCACCAAAAATTTTGAGTACTGTGAAGTACTATTAACTTGGGTTCTACAATTAATTAACCTCTTAAAATTTTTCTTTCTTTTTCTCGTTGTGGCCGATTGATGGAAATATTTAGTATTCTGATCCACACCTTCAAACCAATATTTTTTACCCATTATTTCTAATAGCCAATCTGACGAGCTATAATCTGTCCATGCTCCTCCTTCTTGGCTAAAAAGGCATCTGAATTTTCCCACCTAGGACTTCGACAAAGAGATATCAAATATCCCTATAATCACGTACGTCCTTTTTAAATTGATTTCGATGCAACCAGCCCCATCTCTCCAGCTTAACCGCATGCAAACTAAACTTATCAACTAAGATGAGATTCCTAGTCCAAACATTAGGTATAACTCTCCTACAATCAGCATCCCTTTGTCAAGCATTTTCTAACCTGAATATGAAATTATGAATCGGCATAACCATAGAACAATGTGTAATCAACATTGAGTGATCCTAATGTGAGACAACCACATTTTCCACCCAAGTTGAACAAAATATTGATATCCATTCGGCATTAGCACAAACTCTATCATGCCTCTCCGCTACCCAATTAATTGAACCTTTATTTCTTTCCCATGTCAATGGATACCCAGACATTCCCAAGTCTTGTAATCCACAACCATTAATCGCATTAGAGAAACCCATAATACGAGATATTGGTTGAGGAACTCTACCCACCTTTTCATGAGATGGCATAATGCCATTGAAATCACCCATAATTCACCATGGTAGATAGTTAATCTCTCCCAACCGATACAACAAATTCCAAGACTCCTTTCTTTGATTACTCTTTGGAAAACCATAATAACCTGTCAACCTCTAAGGTGGATAACCTACTAATTAGACTCTCACATCATTAAACATACGGCCATATCGTATTAACTAAACCATATCCCATTCTTTCCAAAGTAGTGCTAGCCCCCCACCATTTTTGACATGAGGGACATAGAATAAGCCATCAAACCATTTCCTACTACTAAAACCTTCTACGACTCCCCTACCGATCTTCACCTCCATAAGAATTACCACATTAGGCCTAGAGGAGTCAATAACCTCCTCTAATTCATGAACTGTGTGTAGTTTTCCCAAACCTTGACAGTTCCAACTTAATAGATTTAATGATGTAGGCCAGCTTGGCTAGCCAAACCTGCCTCTGGTTGATAAATGCGTAACTCTGAAACCCTAATTAAAGATTTAAGGGAAACTGTAGCACCTTGATTAGCCTCCTCCTCCAATCTCCTCCTCTTCGCACCCATAATGACTTGATCAACTTGCATTAAATTCCTTTCCAACGCATTCTCAATCTCTGCAGCCCTATATTCTACATTAGTCGCAATGTTTTTAGTAACTTCCAATCGCTCATTAGTTTCAATCTATCACCATATGGATCACGCAAATATCTATCATCATCCGTAATCGGAATCCGTTTGAAAGTAACCTTAATTGAATTATAAAAAAGATTCAATAAATCTTATTGAACATAGGTTAAAGGAAAAAGCCATTATGTATATTCTAAAAGGCCACAATAGACACAAAAAGAAGGAAGCCATTCATGCTTAAAATCCACATAAATCAGCCTATTAGTCCCTAACCTTTCAAGGGTTTAATTGTAGGGATATGAACACGCAAATGTAAATATGCCCTACTTCTACCATTATATCCATCATCAATTTCCAATAACTCACCTAGATGGTCACCCATAACATTATTGTTGGTTTATTAAAAAGAAACAAAGAGTAAATGTAATTGAGAGAATACAAATTGATTGAAATTGATGGCAGAAACTATTCTTTAAATACACTGATTAATAAACTGAAAAATAGAAAATATAAGAACTAACTAGTTAGAAATCAGTAACAGCTATATCTCTAAACAAACTTTTAAAGACTTGGTAAAGTTGATCAAGCTGATAACAAAATGATAACTGATGCATATTCAAACACTTCTCCTTGCATCAGTAAGTACGTACAACTCCAAGTTTTTTTTCTCAAATCTTCAAACCTACTCAATGAAAGAGGTTTTGTAAATATGTTTGTGAGCTGATCTTCAGTCTTGCAATGCTTGAGTTGCACTACACCATCTTTTTGAACATCTCCAATGAAGAAAAGTTTAATGCTGAAATGCTTTGTTATTCCATGAAATACTGGATTATTAGAGATGGCTATTGCTGCTTGATTATCCACCATAATCTCAGTGCTCAACTTTTGCTCGAAGTTTAAATCACTTAGAATTTTTCCCAGCCACAGAGCTTGATTAACTACTGCTGTAGCCGCTATAAATTCTGCTTTAGTAGTTGATTGTGGTACAATCTCTTACTTCTTCGAACTCCAATTGAATATTCTTGATCCAAAGCTGAAACAGAAACCAGATGTGCTCTTCTTGTCATCGAACGATCTGCCCCAATCACTATTAGAGTAACCTCGCAACTGGAAATTCATTGAAGAATATAACAGAACTCTATAACTTGAGGTTCCCTTGACATATCAAAGAACTCTTTTTGCAACAATAAGATGAGACTCATTAGCACAATTCAAAAATCTTGAAAGAACACTTATAGCAAACAATATATCATGTCATGTAGTTGTGAGGTACGATAAGCAGCCAATCAGACTTCTATAGTGTGACTCATCCACTTTTTTACTTCTATCATCCTTGCAAAGCTTCTCCGTTTGGGACATAGGTGTAGATACACTTTTGCAGTTATCCATGTTGAACGTCCTCAAGATTTCCTTTGCATATTTATGTTAACAAATGAAAACTTCGCCTTCACTTTGCTTAATTTCCATTCCAAGAAAGTATGACATTTCTCTGAGATCAGTCATCTCAAAAGCTTGCATCAAATCTTTCTTGAATAATTGTATAAACTCAAGCTTGCTGCCAGTGACCAAAAGATCATCAACATATAAGGAATTCACAATGAATTCAGCACTATCACCTTTAATGTATAAAGTGGATTCACTTAGACTCTTCACAAAGCCTAACTTCAACAGATATTCATCTATTCTGCTGTACCAAGCCCTCGATGCCTGTTTTAAGCCGTACAATGCCTTCTTCAATAAATACACCTTCTCTTCATGGCCTTTCATAATGAATCCTTCAAGTTGCTCAACATATATCTGTTCTGCAAGATAACCATTTAGGAATGCTGATTTCACATCAAGTTGATAGATTTTCCATTACTTTTGGGCTGCAATGGCTAATAACAATCTAATTGTATCCAGCCTTGCTACAGGAGCGAACGTATCAAAGAAGTCTACTCCGTGGACTTGAGCATACCCTTTCACGACTAACCTTACCTTATATTTATTGATTGAGCCGTCTGCATTTTACTTTCTTCTAAACACCCATTTAACTCCAATTACATTCTGATTTGGAGGTCTTTCAACTAGCACCCACGTCTGATTTTTTTTCAATCATGCCTAACTCCTCCTACATTGTAGCTCTCCAATTTGGGTCCTTCTCAGCTTCCCAATATACCGAAGGTTCGAGAACAACAACATTCCATTTTTTATATATATCAGCAAGTGATCTAGTGCCACATACTAGAGGATCGTCAATCACCATCTCTTGGCTGAAATCATCACATTGCTGTTTTTCTTTGTCATTGAAATCCAACTTATTATTCTCCATAAAAAATACATCTCTACTTATTAGAATTTTTCTTGTATCAGGTTGAAAAATTCTATAAGCTTTAGATTTTAAGCTGTATCCAATGAAAATGCCCGGGTAAGCTCTTTTGTCCAACTTATCTCGCTTCATCTGTGGAACTTGAGAAAAACACAAACACCCATATACTTTCACATTTTTTATTAGGGGCTTAAAACCATACCATGCTTCAAAAGTTGTCTTTCTATCTAGTGCCTTCGTAGGAAGCCTATTGAGTAGAAATGCAGATGTATTTGCAACTTCATCCCAATATTCTTTCGACAGATCCTTCTCATGAAGCATACATCTAGCCATTTCGATTATTGTTCTATTCTTTCTTTCGCTGACCCCGTTTTATTATGGAGTGTAGGGGGTTGTAAGTTGATGCTCAATTCCAGCCTCTTCACAGAACTTATCAAATTCATTAGAGGTGTACTCTTTACCGTTGTCTGAACGCAACACCTGAATTTTACAACCACTTTGATTCTCAATACAATTTTTGAATTTGAAGAAGACACCTGCAACTTTCCCATTGAGTGAAGGAGTTTTGTGAGGTCTAGCTACATCTGTATGAATCAGCTACAACTTATTTATAGCTCTCCAGTCTCCATGTTGGAAAGGAAGTCTTGCTTGTTTACCGAATTGACACGCTTTACAACATGGTAAGTCAGGCTCAATGCGAGGTAACCACAAACCAACCCCTTCTTTTGCATATTCAAAATTGCTCCATTATGAAAATGGCCCAACCTTTTATGCCATGTCTCTATGTTAGTCAAGGCCGCTACATAAATGGCTTGTTCCTCCTCCATCGGGTCAAGCGAGAAACTCTTACCTCTCATTTTTATCTTCAACACATCATTGTCATGAGAGTCCTTGATTGTACACTACTTGCTTTCGAAAAAGACTTTGAATCCCTTCTCAACTAGCTGCCCAACACTTAGTAAATTTTGATCAATGTCAAGTACATACATAACATCATAAATTAGTTTAGTACCAGTGTAACTTTCTATTACAACAACTCCTTTCCCTTGGGCAAGTATGTTATTACCATTACCAATTCCGATTTTGGACTGGTGTGACATGTCCAACTCTCTATAAAGCTCTACATCGCTAGTTATGTGATTGGTGCATCCGCTGTCCACGAGCCAACAATCGCTTGAGCTGCCTTTTTTAGAGAAAGATACTACAAATAATTATTCCCCTCCACCTTGTTCAATTGCTGTTTGTGCAACATCCTTCTGTTGAAAATTACTTTTGCATAATTTTTCATGATGCCCAAGCTTGTTGCACTTCCCACACCTCATGTCAGGTCTTTTCCAACATTTGAAAGGAGGATGACTGAATCTGTTGCAATGTCTGCAATGGGGATATTCTCTCTTTTCTCTTTTGCTGCTGCTAGTTGAATCTCATTGGTTGGAATTCTTTTTGAAACTCTTTTTCTTGTCTTTCTCTTGATTAACTTATAGCTTTACTTGCAATGCACCTTCCACAGATCTTTCACTTCTCATTAGTCTTCTTTGTTCTTGAGCCTGCAAAGCATTATTCAATTCTGCCAACGTAATTTTTGATAGATCTTTACTACTCTCCATGGAGGATATAGTAGCATCGAATCTTTCAAGAAGAGTTACGAGTATTTTCCGAGTAATTCTAGAATCAGAAAATTCAGAACCAAACAACCTTATTTTATTAGCAATACTAAGAAGTTTATCTGTATACTCCTTTATTTTTTCTGACTCCTTCATTTGCTGCATCTCGAACTCACGAATCAGATTCAACATTTGCGTTCCTTTAACTTTTTCATCTCCTTTGTATTCAGCTTTAAGGAAGTTCCAAATGGCCAATGCTGATTTTTGGTTCATGATTCTCGTAAAAATCTCTTGTGAAATAGTAGTAAACAAGGTAGGTCATGCCTTTGACTTTCTTGATTTCTTCTCCTTGTGATTTTTTATCTGTGCCATCGTTGGATTTGGAGGTAATGGAGGAACTTCGTAGTCCTCTTCTATAGCTTCCCATAGGTCATTTGCCTCTAGGTGATCTTCCATTTTGGCTACCATTAGTGATAATTATCACCCTTAAACATTGGTGGAGCTAATGCTGTAAATGGTGTTTCAGAATCCATTTACAAGATAAATCAAGAGAGCTGAAGTTTTTTAATAGGTTTTATCTGGCTTACTCACAGATCCCTTGAGAAAAAGGCTCTGATTACCAATTTGTTGGTTTATTAAAGAGAAACAAAGAGTAAATGTAATTGAGAGAATAAAATTGATTGAAATTGATGGCAGAAACTATTCTTCAAATATACTGATTAATAAACTGAAAAACAGAAAATATAGGAACTAACTAGCTAAAAATCAGTAACAGCTATATCTCTAAACAAACTCCTAAAGACTCGGTAAAGTTGATCAAGCTGATAACAAAATGATAACTGATGCATATTCAAACACTCCTCCTTGCATCAGTAAGTACAACTCCAAGTTTTTTTCTCAAATCTTCAAACATACTCAATGAAAGAGGTTTTGTAAATATGTCTGCGAGCTGATCTTCAGTCTTGCAATGCTTGAGCTGCACTGCACCATCTTTTTGAACATCTCTGATGAAGAAAAGTTTAATGCTGAAATGCTTTGTTTTTCCATGAAATACTGGATTATTAGAGATGGCTATTGCTGCTTGATTATCCACCATAATCTCAGTGCTCGACTTTTGC
>CATIWQ010049781.1:0-40754 GCA_949673415.1 Euphorbia schlechtendalii | reverse complement strand
ACTTTCCTCAAATTAGATCCAAGCTATGAACTCGAATCTGATTCAACGAACCCATGGTCGTCGCTTTGAGGAAGTCATCAATGGAATCCCCAACAAGACAAACCCTAGGGGAAACCATGCACCAGCATAAGAGAAGGCTCCTCTATGGATGAAGCCCACGATGCCTACATAAATGATAAATATTGTTCATAAAAACATGCATACATTACATTCACATCATGGCATTTACAGATGGAGACGATGCCGAACTAGGGAAATACTATCCCTATAAACAAGAACCCCCACATGAGGAAGCAGCAAACAAGATGATGGCCCACTCAAGCTTAAAGTCAACATTGCAACAAAAGCCTCCTACAACGGACTAGTTCTTAGGATATCCCCGAATTTCTATTATTTATTTATCATGTTTTAATTTTTTATTGAAGGGGCAAAATTTTTTGCTTCGTATAAGCTCAATCAAATAATTAAAACATTCATCATCAAATATATTAACATTTTCTTTTCTCTGATTTGTTACAGGAAGCAAGTCAACATCCTATTACGGAAATACAAAATACAACCGAAGAAGGAAACGATTATCTCGATGGCTGAAGAAAGAAATAGTCTCATTTATCAATCGAAGAATGTAACGGTTGCCAACTACTAAAGGGATGTTGCAGAAAGAAACGATCGACCCGCCCACAAGGGGCACCAAGTACCTAAGGGATTCCAAAGAAAAAAAGGACAACCCTACAAAGAGACAACGCCAAAATGGAAGGCCTATGTAATCACCAATTGGGAACGAGAAGTCATCAACTGCACCGGTCAGGTATATTCTCAATCCCTTCGCTCTTTTCGTATGATAATACTGGTTATACAACTAGCAATTATCACACGAGGGGCAGTTGTGAGCACGGGATTTTGTACCAGCTCGCGCGTTCAATGATGATGGCTTTTTGGGATATTTATCCTCGAATCACATAATTTTCGAACGTCCAACGATCTTCAAATGGGAGTTCTCATCGTAAAAAAAATGTTTGGGACCCTAAATAAATATTTAGAACCATAGAAAATATTTAAAAGCCTCAAAATGAAAATTTAAGGCCTTAAAATATTTTTAAGGGATATAAATATTTTTTAAGGATCCAAAATAATTTAATTAATTTATTTGAACATCTAGGTATATATAAACTTGTACATATATAAATATATATATATATATAAATATATATATTTATATATATAATAAAATATATAATAATTAATTAAAATTAAAAAGAAAGGGGCGTAATTAAAGTGGCCCAAAGAATTCCTAATTAAGGAATTCTTTGGGCCACCACCACCCTCGCTGAACTCTTCACCGAGGGTGGCCCCCGCTGAAGAGTTCAGCGAGGGTGGCATACCCTCGCTGAAGAGTTTAGCAAGGGGGGGCTCGTCGAACTCTTTGGCAAGCCCGATTTAACCCCATCCCGAATTTTTATAAATTCGGGACTTTTTTGGATTGAAGGGGACTCGAAAATTCGGAGACAATAATCCTCTCTTTCAGATAAAAAAAATACAAACAATAATTTCCTCTAATTTTTTCTCGGATCCAAAACACATTTGGATCCCAAATCTCTTCATCTTTTAATCAAATCTCTTCATCTATCTTTTCTTAAATCCTCATATATTCTCGGGTCTAAAACAAATTTAGAACCCGAGTCTGATTATCTTTTGGATAAATAAACACGTATTTTCCAATTAAATTACATTAAAATTCAAAGAATTAAACGAAGATCTTTTGGACTTTTACATCAACAATTGCACCTAAACTAAAGGACGAGGAGGACTTCCAAAGGCCGAACGGATACGCCGAAGTGGATTCATACCGCAAGGGTAAGCCTCTGAGTTCCTAGAGTTGAGAATTTCATGCTTTCATCTTCTTCTGATTTTATTTGTGGACCTAGGAATTATTTTATTCCTTTATTGTAAATATTGTAATATTCTTCTTCATCTTTTATTTCTCTTTTTTTTATTATTGTATGTTAGAATACCTGCACGAAGGGAATAAAATATATTCCCGGATAACAGATCTCACCTTTTTCCATGCGGTCATTTTCACTAATAAAATTGACCAACATACGTGTAAATAAAAATGAACTATTTTTATTTAAATTAACAACTTTAAAATCTTCGATGTTTTAATTAGGCCACACGGGCTCGCTAAACTCAAATCGAGAATACGTGATATCCCATGTGCTAACCTTTGTGGATGCAGGTTAGATGTATGTTTAGGATTTTATTTTTTCTTCGGGTATTGCACATATTTTACAGAAAATGTAATTAATAGGTTAGCGAGCAGTTGCATCCCTCGATTTTTGGAAGCCTTGTAATTTTTATTTTCCGCATTTATTTTCTGCATTTGTTTACTGCTTTGTGGATGATTAATTATTCCACCTTATGGATGATTTATTATTTTTGCACATACATGAATCATGCATATAAAGTTTAAAAAAGACCTAAGTGCGAATATGCATAATTAAGAGAATACAATTTTCTGTAGATGTAATATAATGTGATCAATTAAGAAATAAGCAACTTATCCCGGACCCGAATCTCTGTATCTTGGTGGGCCGTCCCCCGGACGTTAAGCCTCACAGGACTCTAATTCTTGGAAAGAGCTAATCCAGGTGGCGACTCCACACCAAGAGATGGTTGATTCGGGTTCGAACCGATCTAAAACGTTTTTTCGCTTTCTCTTTCAAACCTTTTCACCAGGTCCCCGACCCAGTGCACCTTTTTTTTTTAAACACCCCGGTGGACCGCGCCTCTCATCTCCGTGCGCTCTCGGCCCACCGCTCCTTGTCGTCCGCTCACACCAACGTTTCAAACGCTTCATTAAGAAGGATGGGAAGTTTAACAGCAAGAAGAAGTTTCCTGGCAAAATCAAGTCAACTCAACACCGGTGTGGAGCTGAGGAACGACCAAAGAAGGAGCACGGCAAAGATATTCAGTGCTTTAGGTGTGGAGAGAAAGGCTACATCTAGTCAAATTATCCAAAGATGAAGAAGGACAGGCTCAAGAAGAGATTTTCCAAGAAGAATGAGGCACTTGCTGCCACTTAGAGCGACTCAAAAGAATCTTCATCATCTGATGAGGAAGCTACTGATTTAGCCAATCTCTGCTTGATGGCGATCGAGAATAGAGGCGAAGCCTCAGCATCTACCTTCGGTAGAGATCATTCCACTGTCAACTTTGAAGCTGAGCATGATAAAGGAAAAGCTCCTCAAGCTAAGGTACATCCTGAAATTCCTTTATCTATGGAAGAATTCTCCCAGGCTCTCTTTGATGTCATGAAGTTGACTAATAAATCAATGAAAATCATCAAAGAGATTGTGAGGAGAAGTGATGATCTAGAAGATACTAATGCTTCCTTATTGCTTGATATCCGCTTTCTTCAAGAAAAGGCTAAGTATTAAGAGTGTTCTATTAGCAAGCTCACTAAGCAATTAGATGAGTTGACTACTGAGATAATGGCTTTAAAGAAAAAAGAGGTTCCTCCTCTAGCCAAAGATTAAACTCAAAGTAACCAAACTCGCAATTTTAAGAGGAAGAATTCCTCTAAACAGATAAAGCAAGCCAGCCCAAACTAAAAATGACATGCGGTTTTTGTGGGAAAGCTGGACATGCCACAGTTATGTGTCGGTATAAAAATTATTATTATGACGAGTATGATTGGATAAACTTAAGCACTGCTAATAATGGAGGACCCAGCTCGAAAGCATGGGTACCTAAGAAAACGTAATTGTTTTGCATGTGAGCCTTAGATCTGCTGATGACTCTCAAATGTGGTATTTGGATAGCAGATGCTCAAGGCATATGATGCGAGATGAAAGTCAGTTCATCTCATTGGAGGGCAAAAGAAATGGAAGTGTCAGTTTTGGAGATAACCAGAAAGGTAAGATTGTAGGTTGTGGCACTCTTGGTGTCTCTCCCTCAATCGAAGAGGTTTCTCTTGTCAAAGGTCTGAAGTTCAATTTGCTCAGTGTAGCCCAGCTCTGTGACAAAGGTAGAAAGGTTATATTCGACTCAACAGGATGCTCAGTAATTGACTGTAAGATTGACTCAACTATACTCTTTGCACCCAGGATCAATAATGTTTATATGATTGATTTATCCCCTGGCTCTACTAACATTTGTCTTGTATCTAAGGAGGATAATTCATGGATTTAGCACAAAAGGTTGGGTCATATTAGTATGAACATTTTATCCAATTTGGCTAAAAAGCAATTAGTTGTGGGGTTACCCAGTATCAACTTTGAAAAGGTTAAGCTCTGCTTTTCTTGTCAGCTTGGTAAACAAGTTAAGAAATCATTTAGATCAGTAAATCACGTAGTAACTAAGCCATCGTTGGAGTTACTTCACCTGGATCTTTCCAGCCCAGTTCAAGCAATGATCTTGGGTGGTAAGAGGTTCACTCTGGTGGTAGTAGATGACTTCAAAAGATTCACATGGATAGTCTTGCTAAATAGCAAAGATGAAACTTATGAATCTTTTATCATGCTCAGTAAACGGATAATGAACAAAATGGGAAATAAAATCTATAGTCATGGACATGAATTCGAGAATCTACATTTCAAAGAATTCTATTCAACATATGGCATTGACCACAACTTCTCTTCTCCTTATACGCCTTAATAAAATGGGGTTGTAAATGGAAGAATAGGACTATAGTTCAGATGGTTCGATCCATGTTGAGTGATAACAATCTACCAAAATACTTTTGGGGAGAAGCTATTAACATAGCTTGTTATATATTGAATCAGGTTTTAATCCACCAGATTCTTGAGAAAACACCCTATGAGCTTTGGCGAGGGTGCAAGCTTAAGATTTTTCATCTTAGATCTTTTGGTTGTAAGTGCTATATTCTTAAAACCAAAGAGCAACTAGGAAAGTTTGATCCTAAGTCTGATGAAGGTATCTTTTTGGCATACTCAACTAAGAGTAGGGCATATAGAATATATGTCAAACTCACAGGCCTATTAGAGAAGTCTATGCATGTAGATTCTGATGAAACTAACATTGTAGCAAGACATCCATCTGATGAAGATGAAGGAGTCCCTCAATTTTCAAATCAACTCAATATGCCACAAGCTGTGCTACCCAACTCAACATAGAATCCCCCAGCTAAGGAAGCCAAAGATGATGATGATGATCTTTCTATCAACTTCAACGATGGGGAAGATCAACCTCCACCTCAGCACCCTATTGTCGATCCTCCAATAGTTGATCCGAGTCTTCCAAGAGAGATTAGAGTTCATCGCAACCATCCACTAGATAACATAGTTGATGATATTCATAATCCTGTGATGATACGAGGTCAGCTCAATCGGATAATGAGTCATCCATCCTTCATTTCATTGATCAAACCCAAGAAGTTTGAAGATGTAGAAGGAGATGATTATTGGATGATCGCAACACAAGAGGAATTGGATTAGTTCAAGTGCAATGATGTTTGGGATCTAGTTCCTAAGCCTAAAGGCAAATCAATTATCAGTACCAAATGGTTTTTCAAGAATAAGCTTGATGAAGATGGTATTGTTGTTAAGAACAAGGCCAAGCTTGTTGTTCAAGGCTACAATTAGCAAGAAGGAATTGATTATGATGAAACTTATGCACCAGTAGCTCGGCTCGAAGCCATTCAAATCCTATGTGCTTTCACATCCCATACAAACTTCAAATTATTTCAAATGGATGTCAAAAGAGCTTTCCTGAATGGATTCATTCAAGAAGAAGTGTATGTTTGCCAGCCTCCAGGCTTTGAAGATGCGAAGAATACTGAGTATGTCTTCAAACTGAAAAAAGGTCTTTATGGATTGAAGTAGGCTCCAAGAGCTTGGTATGAAAGGCTAACCAATTTCTTGATCAACAAAGGCTATGAAAGAGGGAAAGCAGATTCAACTCTGTTTATTAGGTGAAGGAAAGAAGATGTGTTGCTAGTCCAAATATATATTGATGATATTATATTTGGAGCAACTGATGAGAAGCTGTGCGAGGAATTCAGCAAGCAGATGAAGAGCAAGTTCGAGATGTCTATGATGGGAGAGCTTAATTTCTTTGTTGGTCTTCAAATTAAACAAATTGAGGTGGAATTTTCATAAGCCAATACAAGTATGCAAGAGAAATCTTGAAGAAATTTGACATGGAACATTAGAAGCCAATGTCCACTCCTATAGCCACAAATACTATCTTGAGTAAAGATGAAGCTGGTAAACTAGTAGACAGCAAATTCTACAGAGGAATTATCAATTCTCTTCTTTATCTCACTACTAGTAGGCCAGACATACAGTATGATGTGTGCTACTGTGCTCGTTATCAAGCTAATCCTAGAGAATCTCATCTGGCAACTGTGAAGAGGATTCTCAGGTACTTGTAAAGCTCAATTGAAGCAAGTCTGTGGTATCCTAGTAGTTTGGATTTCACTCCTAGGGGATTCACAGATGCTGATTATGGAAGAGATAAACTCGACAGGAAGAGTACAACAGGAGGATGTCATTTCCTTGGAGAGTGTCTTATCTCTTGGTATAGTAAGAAGCAAACTTCTATCACACTAAGTATAATTGCTTTGAATAAAGCAGCAACTGGAAGATTATGGCATCAAGTCTAGTTATCTCGAAGTGATGTGTGATAACAAGAGCGCAATTGACTTATCCAAGAATCCATTTCAGCATGGGAGAATGAAGCATGTCAACATCAGACATCACTTCATTAGAGATCATGTGCTACTAGGAGATGTCAAGCTGGAATATGTTCCATCAGAGGAATAGCATGCTGATATCTTCACCAAGCCATTGCTAAAGGAACAATTCTGCGTACTGAGGCAATTAATTGTATGGTGAATCCACTATGAAGGAGTATGAAAATCTCAAAAATTTAGCCAAGTGTTGGAGATCAAGCATGAGATAACACATGAATAACACCATCTAGTTTTCAAAGAAATGGCTTGAGTTAATGTTCGCTATTAAAATTCGAACCTCTATGTTTTCAAATTTTGCAAGCCTGAAGTAGAACCGTTTTTCATCTAAACTCACTGTTTTACTGAGGCTTTTCATTGGATGTCAATCACAACATTCATTCTCAATCAGAAGTTGAGATCGTGACATATATCAAGAGAGCTAAAATCGTCTATAAAAGTTGAACAGTTGAAGGAAATGGGTCACTTGCATTCTGCTAATTTGAATCTTAAAACCTCTCAAACCCTTATATCCTCTACTTTCAATTCTCCCTTCAAACCCTAAAATTGCTAGAACCAAAACCACCTTCAGAATCAAGACTACTATCCATATGAAGATTGTGGTGAACAATCAAGGAAAGATGGAGAAGATAATGATAGAAGAAGGAACCCGTCTTGATAGAATCGAGTGGGAAGACAACTTGGATTTTGGTCCAATTTATGAAGTTAACTATGAAGGGCTGTTGTTAAACAAGACCATGCATCGAGTAATCATGCAACAGCATCTTAGTTCATTTCTGAAGATGGAAGGTCCAGCTATCGTAGGACTCATTAGGGTCTTCTACACTCACTTCTATGCGATTAAGGGCCGTAATGATATCTTGTTGATGTATTTTGGGGGCAAATTCACTCTTATTTGCTCCAGGCTAATTGCGAGCATTCTCAGCATGCCTAACTCAAGCACTCAGCTCCGCAGATTCGATGATGAAGATACCATCATCATTCCTGAAGATTGGGAACTCCTAGAGAACTATGTATCAGGGGTGATTGTAGCCAACGAGATATCATGGATAGCAAGGATGTGCCATGAGCTGGTTGTGAAGCTGATGCTACCCAAAATTGGCTCATTCACTAGCTGCAGTTATTTCGAGCGCTATGTGGTCTACCATATAGTGGGGGTAAGAAACTTAATTGGCTTGTGATGATTCTTCATCACTTGACCAAAGTTACTACCGTTTATCATTATGGGTACCTCATAACCAAGATAATGAGGGCAGTGAAAGTCGATGTAGGTGAGTTTCTGGGGGAGTCCAGTAACTGAGCTTTACCAGTGAAAAGGACACTTGAAATGTCTCACTTCAGCAAACTGGCTTACAATTAGGTCCATACAAGGTACACCAAGGCACAACAAAAGTGTGTATTGATAGTATTACCTGTGGACATTAGCTAGGAGGACGAGGATCAGTTCATGGTGGACTATGAGGAAGATGCTAACTCTGATGAAGTCCCCATTTCCAGCATGCTAGAGAAGATCCCTACCTCCTCCTCCGCAACTCAGAAGGATGCTTCCTCTAAGGCCAAGGGGAAGAGCCCAACTAAGTCCAACAAAGCTCTTGTTCAGCATCAACGAAGGAAGATGCAAGCCAAAACTTGCATTTAAAGGGAAGCGGAGGTAAAGCAGCAAGCTGAGGAGAAAGAGATAGAGGTTGAGGCCAATGAGTCCTTGCACCAAAGGAAGAGTGAAATGGTATTCTCAAATGATACTAAGGAGTAAAGTGAGGCTAAGAAATCTAAGGAAGAGGACCAGGATGTGCCCAACACTGCTGAGAACATTCAATGAGTTTTTTCCAAGTTAAAGGGCACTCAAGGAAAGCGTTTTACTACTAAAAGGCCTCTGCAGAAACATGTGCAGGTGGTAAGTAGTGAGGAGGATGCTGGAGAACTCTTTATCTAGATCTCTGAGGAGTCTGATCCTTAAGATGTCAGCATCCCCATCCCAAAGTTCACTCATGTTGAGGAATCTACTCCTCAACATGGGTAACCTCAGGTTGATCCATTCTTGGATCAAACAGCCAACCCATAGGTTCCTAAAAATCCTACCCCCTCTTCTTCTCCTATAAATTCTTCAAAACCTCCTCTTGTAAATTCTTCTACTCTCTTAGGATCTATCCTGTAGATCCTGAAACACGGAAAACCACTTCTCCCTCTTCTTCTAACAATATAAATTCCCCAATTCATATCTCTTCACGTTATAATTCCCAAGATTCTTTTCCTTCTCCTCCACCATCTCCTGTACATTCTCAACAACCAACCATTTCTTCAAGAGCCATTGTACCTTTTATTTCACTCAAACCAAATTTCTCAACTATACATGTCTCTAAACCTACCTCTTCTTCAAACCCATCCTCAACTCCTTGAACCCCTCTGGTTAGGGAAGTTCCTAATGTTGAGAACTACGCTCAGCAGGAAATAGCAAGTAGTCAGAATGCTGAGGCAAATTTTACAGCTAGTGACACACTTGAACCTAGCAGCAAGCCAGCAATGGTTGATACATCTTTCCTAGCACAGATCCATGAGTTAGCTAGAAAGTAATTTCCTGTGCTCAGGACTGATACTGAGTTAGATGGAGCAGTAGGCAAAATGCTACTTGCTCAAGAATTGACGAGCTTATCATCCAGGCCTAAGGTGAATTTGCTTGATTTCAAATAGTACACAAGTATACTTAGAGACTCTCTATACTTCGAGGAGTTTGAGAGAATCCAAGGAACCTTGTTAGGTATTCGAAATCATTTAGCAAAAGAGAGTGCCAAAAGCCTGGTAGATAAGATGGTCCTAATCCTGAATGGGTTAATGGACTCTACAGCCTAGCTTGGGGTAGTCACTGAAACTATCCCCACATCTACTGTGATAGCAAATGTTATCACAGGAAAGATAAAGGGTAGCATAGACGCTGCTAATGAGCAGCTGAGTTTCCTGAGTACCAATATGGCTACTCAAATGACAAATCCATGAGCGTGGTAAGGAGCAGGCCAAAATAAAGAGGCTAATCGATTGCAAGATCAAGGACATCTCAAAGGAGGTAGAATCTACAAAGGACATGAGCCACAGTATAGTGAAGTTGGTGGAATCCGAGTCTTGGTTCGTGCTTGTTCATGATAATAAGAAGTATGAAGTCCTCAAGATCCTCAAGGATATCTCCAGGATGCTAGACAAGGCCCCTATCATTGATCTTGACCCTCTCCATGACAAGATGGACACCATTCAGTGAGAGGTCAGTGATCACATCACAGAGAAAGTCTCTTCTTCATAGAAGTTTCTAATATCTACGATGGGAAAAATCTTTCGAAACATGCATATGCCTAGTGCACCTCCAACTGAATCCCTCTGCCCTGATACCGGAATGTCATTCTACACTAAGCTGAATGTGGTTAAAACTAAGATGGAAGATCTGACGAAGAAGGTGGACATGCTACTCAAAATGGGAGAGCTAGCCTGAAAAGACATCGATTACACTTCCAAGAGTATCGAATCCTTTGGTCTTAAGCTACTTGACATTGAGGCTCAGATGAAGGATTACACTGACTGCAACTGACTTTCATGGTCTTCTTTAGTGTTTTCAACAGTTTACCAGTCAAGGCTTTAACCAGATAGCTCATCTCTCGCGCTGCCATCATCTTCTTCTTAGTGAGCTCAATGACTAAGATTTCCTCTCTATAAAAGGCAAAGAGCAATTGGAGAAACATATTTCCCCTATGATTATTGGCCAGCAAGAGAGCTTCCAAGCTACACTCAATGCCTTCAATGTCTATCTTGATCAAATTAATTAAGCTTAGATAGCAAAGGGGGAGAAGGTAGCTGAAGATGTGCTCATAATGGAAAATCTTAACAAGGGATCTCTTTCGAGGAATTCTCATCTATTGCATCCATCTAACAAGAACAAGACTGCAGGACCTTCCTCTTCTGAGCATAAAAGATAGATTAGGCCATGTTCAAATAGATGTAGAACTTGTAATAGGACCTCATTGTAATCTTAGCTCAGGACATGTTTTCTGTACTGACTAAGTTATCCTTTCTAAAAATTAATAAAAATACAAGTTCCTACCTCAAGTTAAGATCTTCTTTAACTTTTTATACTGAGTATGTTTTCTATTGTACATCTAACCATGTGATACATGAAAATATATAAGAGACTAACCCTTTGAAGAAAAGCTGAAGTAAGATGAAGTCCCATATCAAGAAGATATCCTCTAAGTATGGGGGAGCTGAGCCGCTTGTAGAAGACTGACACAGTACGGGGGAGCTCAAGCTGACTAAGGGAAGTCACACAGCACAAGGGAATTCTTACATCGCTTTAGGTATTCTGTAATCTCTAAACTATTTATTCAATTAACTTCTTCTACTACCTAGTTTGCTATCTGTCCAAAATGGGGGAGATTGTAGAACCCAAGTTGACAGTACTAAGTATTTTTGGAAATAACAAACTAACTAAGATAGTGAAATTAATTGAATACTAAGTAAACTCTCAATTAATAAATTCAGGGGAGAATAACTTAGTATTGCTAGATGATTAATTAAGTGATGACTTAGAGTAAGAAAGCTGAGTCTATACTGAGTACTACATAGTTTGGAATTACATCACTTAGCTCGTGTTGAGTTTTAGCTTTTATTTAATTAAAAGCACGTTCTATTTGACACGTAAAGACTTAATGACACATGTGCTACTAATGTTATCTATGATGGAACGAAACATTCACTTAGTGCTTTTCAGGGTAAAAGGAGCTGAAATTGAGAAAGATTCTTATGGTCCTCACAAAGTCAAAAATGTTAGTACGGCTATCAGAGATTCCCCGGTACAGTCCAAGAAAAAGGAATTTCTGTTATGCACCGCGTCTCAAGTGTCTCCACGCAATTCTGTCAACGTCAGCAAGGTCATCCAACGAGAAGACTCCACATTGCAATATAGTGCACCTCTCTCAAATCCAGATTGCTTGAAGACAAACAAGAATTTTTTCAATCGGATTTTATCGTGCCTCAACGTTCAAAATCCTATCTCTAAACATCCTAGAATCTATCTCTAACGGAAAGAATTGAAAGATTAAAGAGATGAGAAATTGAAGATCAGCGATCTCGTAAAGTTTGCAACCGTTACTTCTCAAAGCTTCAAAGTATAAATAGAAGACTGGAGAAGATGTTCAAACTTGGTGAATCACCTTGAATTTTTTAAGAGTAAAAACTCTACGCAATTTTCTCCTCTTTGAAAGAAATTCCTCAGCAAGCAATCAGCAAACATCAATAACTTTATATGTTTGTAATAGAGAGAAACTCAGATTAACATTATAAGGATTCAACATTTTTATAAGTTGAATTCAGTTCGCTTTATTGTTAAAAATCTGAGTGTTAGTTTGAGAAGGGTACTCAAACTAGGTTGAGCGGTAGTTAGAAAGAAAGGTACTTTTAGTAATTATGTCTATCTGCTGTAAAGGCTTCTCTGCCCATTGAAAGAACGAATCACTAGTGGATTAAATCTCGGAGATGGTATCCAAGGACTAGAGGTAAGCTAGGGGCCGACCTAGGATAAAATCTCAGGTGTAATCATTCTAACTCTAAGCGATCAGCTTTATCAGTGATCTGCTCATTCATCTCTCATATTCACATATTTGCTTGTTATTCAATCTGTGCTAAGTAAGTCTTACTCAGCTAAGAATTAAAGATAAACTGTGCCAGCAGAGCTGAGTAGTTTATTCATTTTTATATCGCATTCAACAAGCATATTGAGCATGCATATAAAAACTGAACTTAGTGAATAAATTAGAAAAGGTTTAAAAGTAACCAAGATAATGCATTCACCCCCCCCCCCCTCTGCCACCCTTATTTGCCTGGTTACATACTAACAAAACTGAGAAAGCTCACTTCAAAATAAAAAGAGCCTTCTAAAGAATTCTTTATCGGTTGGAGAAACTCGTGAAGGATCTCACAAAATCTCATAAAGAAAAGATAATGAACTCAAAGATAAAGGATGAGCTAAGTATGGAATAATGAGAGAGGGGAGGCCTATTGATAGTGCCAGGGGGAGTTGTAGACCCCCCCAAAAAAACAATGTGGGATGGGAATATTCCCATCCCACAACCGGGTCAGTCGCTTAGGTCCCTAAGTCCCGCAGGCTGACTCGCGCGCTGCTTCTACAAGGCAAGCCTTAATGGGCTTGCGCGCGCTAGTGGCCCACAAGATTTTCAGCTTGCACAGTAGCCACATAAACCCCACTTCAAACATCCTATGTTAGTTTCGAGCCCACTTCAACGGGAAAAATTCCCTTGCTCTGCTTCGTGCAATTTTTCCTATTTTCTATCCCTTTAATTGTTAATTATGTCCAATCAATTAATAATACTTTCAACGAATTTGACAAACAAATATTCTTGGTATGGACCAAGTCTATAGGTTCTTTACTCAGCTCGATAAAGACCCAAAGTGTGTAACCTCATAGGATCTCGAAGTATAGAGCCACTAGAGGTTAACCTAAACTTGGTTTCCCATCCGGGAACCTTTAGGCTCAGTGCTCCAGGCTGATATGGAACCTAATAACTCTAGACTATGAAATGGGCTTTTAGTAAAGACGTATGATCTCCCGATACTTGGAAGGTCATGTGCCTATAACTTAATCCGGTTCTGCAGTAGTAACCAATACAATACACTCCTTCCATCAAATTAAGTACCATTCAGTTTATTAAGCTCAGATTAAGTGTTAGCTCATGTAATAGCCGTAGCTATCCTAGAATTAGTCTTGTTCACGAAGAACACCACTCACCATAATGTATCAAGATTGACTAGAAACCCGTTCTATCAATCTTATACTCTGATTAAAGGTTTATGAGTGTGCCTCTTCAACAAGGGGCACTAAGGTACATCTCCCATTATATTACTATATCAAGAACGATGGATCCCATCTTAACTATTCGGCTTACCAACATGTGATCATCACTATACCCGTAATCACCCCGTATCATCTTAATCGCTAAGGTATGAATTAGTATGACCCAAAGTATAGCAATTCCTACATAAGGTAACTAATATCTCAGTTCTGAGGATACTTGTACTGCTACTGGAATAAGACATGACACCAACAGATGGATATAGTTATTTTTTAGTGTTTGTCTTATAGCGGTCTCTAACGTATTACCCGAATACATTCATGTGTTAACTCAAGGTACTACCTTCAGCTCGTGAGATCGGCTGCTTGGATCTAATCCAAGGAGTAAGCCTACACATACTAGTTTGTCTACTTCATTGATGTTTAGTCTCAATAAAACTATGAATATGGATATTTAGACTATTCATAGTAACACGTATGTGCAGTTCTCATACCACATAGCTCTCACTATGTCCACGCACTTTTATGTTATGAAGTAGTCATGGACTTTGTCTTATCAATGCGCATATATATAATATTATTTATATATAATACCAATGAGATACATAAATATATAAAAGCACTGATAAATAACAAAGATGCCTTAATTATTATTAATAATAATCCAAAACCATTTGTACATTATAACTAATTAAGATATATCACCCTAATTTTCTTTTGGGTATACATCATGTTTAACAGCGTGCCCTAGAGGAGAAAAGGCTGTAGGGTGCTCCGTTTTCTGCCAAGGTTTTTACTTTCCTTTTATTATGCCTTTAAACTTTATTAATTGGAATATAGAGGTGGAGTGAATAGCGGAGTGAAATAATTCTTTATTCGCTCGTTGATTTGTAAGTGGAATTTTCATCTTTTTGTTCTTCTTGAAACAAAGGTGAATTCCATTTCTAATTAACTATTCATAGTTATTGGGGGTACAATGACTTTTCAATTTATGTTGTGCCATCTATTAGCCTTTCAGGTTGTCTAATGGTCTCTTGGAACTCGGTCTTATTGATGATGATTATTTTGCATTCGGTTGAGAGATGGGTTATGGTTCGCTTTGTTTCAAGCGAGTTTGACATTGTTGTTGTATGTCTCTATGGTTCTACTTGTTATGTGGATCATTTCAATATGTGGCATACTTTATCTTCTTTTATTCTTGAATACGATCAGGTGATTTTATGTAGAGATATCAATGAAGCGCTTCATAGCCAGATCATATGGGAGGGGATTATACGAATTCTATGATACAGCTCAGGGAATTTTTCTACGACAACTCGCTTCATGACCTTCCTTTGTTGGGAAGGGATTATATTTGGTCAAATAGACTCTCTTATTCAAGGATTGAATGGGTGTTAGTTTCAGGAGAGATTCTTGACTTGTGGCCTTTACTTCATTTATCGACCGTTGATTCTTCCCTATCAAACCACTTCCCTCTTTTTCTCACTTTGCACTTAGTTCCTATCTTTGTCATAAGCCATTTCATTTTCTGAAATGCTGGTGGGACAACCCTGATTTCTTACCTTACATTAAAAGAAAATGGAACCTCATTTACAACTGTTAGTAGTTAAAGGATGTGAGACTTCAAGCTGTGTCATCTTCGTGATGCTATTCGTCCATGAAATTTAGAGAATTTTGGAGGTATGGACCACATAATTAAAGAGCCAGAGGTTAAGGTGACCTCGCTCACCTCTAGTGCTATTATTCAGCCTATTGTGGGGGCAGCAACTTTGGGATTGCAGCAAGCTCAATCCTCTCTGCTTAATTGTCACTAGAGTTTGGAAAAAGTTCGGGATCAACAATCTCGAGTAAAGTAGGTTGTTTTGGGACATGACAACTTAGGAGTTTACCATTATGTTGCTTCGGCCAGATTTAGAGGGAATCAGATTTGTCATCTAGACGTTGATGGCGTCCTCATTAATGATTTGCTTTGATTGTTTCTACTATTAGAAGCTATTATGCTGATTTGTTTTCTGAGCAGGTTTGTTTCCTTTTTCACTTAATGGGCTGGGCTTTCAGCAGCTTAGTGGTGTTATAAATGAATCTTTGGTTGCACCATTCAAAGAGGAGGAAATTACGGTAGTCGTTTGTGCTTGTAATGAAGGAAAAGCATCGGGTCCTGAGGGTTTCAATTTTTATTTTTACAAGAGGTTTTGGGGGGGAGTTGAAGCCATTTATGTTGGAGATTTTCAATAACTTTTTTAACTCTTCAATTTTACCTGATTTTATTAAATCATCCTTCACCATCCTCATTTTGAAGATTCCCTGATTTTCCACATTAAATAATTTTCGACCTATTGCTCTCATCCACGGAATTCTTAAGATGGTTTTAAAAGTTTTGGCCTCTCGGCTACAGTAATCCCTTCCACTCCTTATCTCGAACAATCAATTCACTTTTTTAAAGGGTCGTAGTATCCACGAGTGCTCTTTCATTACTTCGGAGATTGTGCAATCCATTCATTCTCAAAAGTGCTTATGTCTTGCTTTGAAATTAGATTTCAAAAAGGCCTTTGAAGGTATTTCATGGAGTTATATTGATGAGGTGCTTAAGAGGATAGATGACTAGTGGATTCGTTGGTTATCACACTGTAGGCTTAACTCAAGAACATCTTTTTTTATTAACGTCATGCCTTCCGACCCTATTCAAATTTGTAGAGGTGTTAAGCAAGGTGATCCCATCTCTCCTTTCATTTTTGTTCTAGCTATTGAGGGTCTTAAACAACTTTTTTATGCTAGTATCCATGAAGGTATTCTCCCTGGATTTCATATCCATGGTTCCTTCCAGTAGACCCTACACTTTTAGCCACTCTCAAGAGAATTCTTTGATGCTTTGAATTGATTTCGGGGATGAGCATTAACTTCCACAAGAGTTCTTTAATCGGGGTGAATGTGCACAATTCGTTGGTCCAATCTAGTGCCAATTTTATGGGATGTAAGGTGGAAAAATTTTGAATTTCTTACCTCGGAGTCCCTCTTTGCTTGAAATGAATACCGATGTCATCATGGAATCCGTTGATTGCGAAATTCAAGAATATACTAATGGGTTGGAAAGGGCAATGTCTCTCATATGGAGGTAGGATCATCCATATTAAGTCAGTGTTGGCAGCCCTTCCTATTTTTCTACTCTCGCATTTCTATATGCCCAAGTCTATTAAGAATAAAGTAGTGCAACTAATGAGGAATTTCTTGTGGAGGGGGAACGCGTTCTCAAATGGGGTTAGTAAAGTGAGTTGAAATATTATCTCACTTCAAAAAAATGTATGTGGGCTCTTTATTAGAGACCTAAGGGTTGTGAATGGAATTCTTTTGATGAAATGGATATGGAAAATTCGACATTCGGATCATGATTCTCTTTGGTTCGACATTTATGTGGGACGCTATTGTTTATCATTATGGGCTTCTTTTGAGGTCTTCGATCCTAAAGCATTATCCCCTATATGGAAAGGCATTAGAGAGTGTTGTGTAAAAGATGTTCAGTTATGGGATTTATTTAACTCCAATGTAAGGATGATTGTAGGCAACGATGTTGTATGCTCATTTTGGTTCAATAACTGGACTTCAAATCAGCCTTTATCTATTTTGTTCACTGACCTTTTTTCCTTGTACAACCTAAAGAGTTGTTCGATCCTTAATGGGTGCAACGCTTTATGTAGTTCTTCAACCTTCTCTCGATCTTTCTGGAAGCGTAATCTCAAGCTTTCAAGTAGAGATAGATGCGACTAGGTCATGGTCTGGATCGCGCAGGTCTGCCCAGCCATTTTCTCTAGCTCGGTTTCGGTTAGAAATCGGCTATTGTTGCTAGTTTTTACTGACCATATGGACCAGTTTATGTGGGATGTTGGAGTTTCAAAAAGGTTCTCAGCAAGTAGCTTCTACACTGAATTTTACCAACTTGGCTTCCCCTTCTATTAATTTCATTATTATTTGGAAGGCTTGTCTCTTATCGAAAGTGCAGTACTTTTGTTGGCTTTTATTTCACAATAGGCTTCCGTCAAAGGCATTCCTTGTGCCTTAATGATTCTTCGTGCCCCTTCCACGAGGAGAGCGAATCCTCTCAGCATGCTTTGTTCCGCTGCTTCAATAGCTCTAAAATTTGGTGGGATTTGTTTCATCTGTTTGGTTTATCATTCACTATTCCATTCATTGGTTTCGATTTTCTTTCGACATGGAGATCTCACTACACTGCATGCCCTTGTCAAGAGTTTGCAACTTCACTTTGGTTCTTCATTGCTAGGAATATTTGGAAAAGGAGAAAAACAAAATGGTGTTTGAAAGCATGGCTAGCACGGATGACATCCTTTTATCTAGTTTGACTTTTGCTTTTTCGTTTTTAAGTGTAGAAGGTGGTCGCTGCCCTTTATAGCTAGTGATGTTTTTACATTCTCTTTATTTAGTGATTTCTATAATGCACCATATACAAACCTATACAATCAACCCTCCCATGCTCTTTTCAGTAATTAGATAACAGACCATAAACAAACATATACAATATGCATATTAAACCATACAAGCTTACAGACCAACAATCATTCGACCATTGATGAACTAATTTCAGCTTTAAAAAGATAAGATAATTCAATTTTCAATTTAATTTTTCAATTATGCATTCAAATAACAGCAAATAAACCATCGATGGATCCAAAATCATAAATATTGCGGATAATGAAAAGGAGCCGACAACACATTGAAATTCCAATCTATACAACCCCTAAATTCACAAATAAAATTGAACAATGGTTGATTAAAATAGAAGGGAAAGGAAACATGATACAATTTGAAAGCATACCGTTGAATTAGAAGTCTACTTGTATGATTTTAGAACTCTGGTCGCCACTAATGGTGATTTCAATTGTCGTGTCTTAGAAGGGGTAAGTCTATTATTGGCTATCTCATCGACAGTGAATGTGGGTTTGTGTTGACTTATTGGGTAAACAAATATTGAAAAGGTTATTAGTTTTAAAAAGGATATTTTGTTTAATTAGAAACTTTAATTGAATTATTTTATTAATTTTCCGGGTGCAATCTCTGGAACATGTTTCCCCTGTAGAGTAATTATATAAAAAGCCCTTGATATTATATAAAGACCCAGCCCGGCTAAGCTTAGCTAATATATTTTTATACAGAATTGAACGTATTTGGGTTGCTAGATTTTTTACCTAAGCCCAATAACCCAGCCCATACCCAGTTCTAGTATTGCCGACTCATGAGTTTATCAAATAATAAACAAAACATTATTACCTATATCATATACTTTACGTTCAGGAGTTGGATCAAATAACATAAAACTTGGACAAAAAATTCAGCGGTCAGATTTCGGATAACCAAATCATAAAACTAGGTAACTCGTAAGTTAATATAGCTCCAAACCGTTGCATATTTTGGATTTGTGCTTAAATTACAGTACAATTTGTATGTTTTCAACAATTCACTTGAAAACTTTGCCTTCTAAATCATTCTTATTTACATTTTTATATTCCTCTTTTTTTTTTCAAATCTAATTTCTTATTTTTTATTTATTTTACAAACCATTTATTTTTTCAACATGCCGCTTTAGAAAAATTCTTCATCTTTATGTTTTCCTTCAAAATAAGATCCATGATGCTATACTTTTTCCGAACTTTTTTTACCGATACATCTTTATTTTATAATTCTTTTATAATTGTCACATAATTAAAACACATAATTAAATGCAAATAAATATAACACAAATATACCAATTTGACATATTACAATTAAATTATAGCAAAAATATAACATAATTACATCAATTTGAATTAACTATAAAATAACTATAAAATGCAATTTTATCATATTGAATATATCTATAAGTTAACTATATGATAACTATAAAATAACTAAAAAATGAGATTTTATTATATCAAAAATAAATTCAAATGCAAAAAATAAATAGAAACAAATAAATATAATATATTTACATTAATTATAAATAATATAAATAACGTATAATAAAATCATGGTAAAAAAAATACCAAAAATTACGATAATTTGAAATAACTATAAGATAACCATAAAATCCGATAAGATTATCACAAGATAACTACAATTTGATAGAAATGTAAATTCAAAAACTTGATAATACACTTTTTAACAATTAAATTAAGTAATAAACAAAAAAAGTAAATATTTATACTAAACATTATATTTGTGTATTTCCCTTAATTATATTCCATACCTCATTATTGAGGTAGGAAACTTTATGTTTTTTCAAATACATTATTTCCAACCTCGCAAAGACATCTATTTTAAACCGGAGGAAGTATCTATCAACCCAACCCATTTATGAATTAATAAACAAAATTTAATTCACAAGACTACAACATCTAACACAATACAGCAAATTTTCACTACTAAGGGTTATAAGAAGTGAAAGCCCAGATGTCCTCAGTCAAGATGAATGAGGTAATAGAAAAAGAAAGATGTACCATACAAAAACTCAAATAATCTTTCCTCTTTTCTGTGAATTTTAAATCTGTAGAAAAAATAATGGTGTACTTTGGCTTCATCAGAGCAAGTACTTCTCAACCACAGTCCTGCCGAACTTCTCTTGAACATCCTTTGGAGTTTCAATCTGAAGAAAACACATTCAACAACAAACCATCAGCTACACAACCAAACCAAAACGAACAATGATTTCATTATATTATGCCTTGTTTGTTAGTCAGAAAATATTGTGCAGAGGAAAATATTTTTAAGGAAAATAACATATTTTCTTGTGTTTGATTATAACACTAAAAAATTATTTTAGATGTTTGGTTGCAATATTGAAAATCAATTAAGGACTTCAAATTTCATTACCTAAATATAAGAATGTGCAACAATAGATAACAAAAATAGAAATTTGTAAGAAAATATAGCCAATGCATTCTAAAAAATCAAACAAAATAATATCATGCATGATGTAGGTTTTTAAGAACAAAAACTCACAAACCCAACAAAAGAACACAAAATCAAAATCAAAGGATATACATTATGGGAAAGTCGATAAACAAACCCATAAGAGAACAAAATCAAAGGGAAGCAACGAAAATCAGAGCACATGTATCATGTATATCAATAATTCAGGATAAAAAAAGAAATAGAAAACATAAATAACAGTAGAATTTACATATGGCAAGGTGCAGGGCTAAAGAGCAGAGGTGCCGAAAAAGAAGAGACGCAACATTTAAAGGGAGTGCATCTAAATTATTGGAAAATGTTTTCCCGTTCAATTTGTGGGTAAAACATTTTCCTTGTTTCTTAAGTGTATTTTCCATTGACTGCGTAAGACATTCACTTTGACTTATTTTACAGTTGAAACAAACACCGGAAAATTAGGAAAATATTTTACCGTAAACAAAGAGGGCCTTAGTAAACAAAAACCAATACTTACAGCATTCAAAGCTTGGAATACAGCTTTGACTGTATTATGAGGATTCCTTGATCCAATAACCTGATAATAAAACCATTCCAACCTTCTTACAACTTTTACATAAATTACAATTCTAAAACACAAATAAAGTTTAAAAGTCCATTACCTTGGATTTCACATTTTTGAAACCAGCTAAATTCAGAACAGTTTGAACAATTCTTCCAGCTTTCATACCCGTTCTAGTTGAGGCCGGCCATAGATACAACTACAAAATGCGCAAAAACATTAATATAAAAAAGAGATACGAGAGAGAACTAAAATACCTTAGTTTCTTGATCAAATAGTTTTACATGAATGGAAAAAGTGCAAGTCTTTTTAGTCAATTTACATTTTCAACAACTTGTAAACCAATTTTATTAAACACTCCAAATAGCTATTAGAATCTTATAAGTCAATTTTCAAAAACACTTCAATTACTTATTAGTTATTTTTAAACTCCTTATAAGTTTAAAGTAGCTTATATACAATAAGTTAAAAAACAAAAACTATGAGAAACACCCCCATTATGACTGGAGGACATATAAAAAAGAGATGCAAGAGAAAAAGAAAATACCTTAGTTTTCTTGTAGTTTGTTTGAATTGCATGTGCAATTGTGTGCTCCTCATGCCGTTCAACATAGTGGAGATTCTGAAAGCACTTTTCGTATGCCTGTTTACTCAATCAAATTAGTGCCGTTGTCAAAGGTCTAAAAGACAAGTGCAGCAGATAACAGCTAATACGACATTGCACCATACATAGTGCTTGAATCAAATTACTCTATATGCTTATTTATTCATGTTCGCATCTGTTGTTTCGGGAAGTTAAAACAGTGAAGCTGCGACTAACTAAATAAAATATAAAGTCAGACAATAGACAATATATTTTGTACCGTCTGACAGGATCAAAAGGGGAAAGATAGCAAATGAGTAAATTATTTGCTAGTAAGTTTAACCGATAAAAGCCAAAGTGTTAGTGTAAGAATTCACCAATCATGAGATCAGCGGAGTTGAATGTACGGCGGTTGAAGATATAAGAGCAAATGGTATTCCAAACTCAACAGAATTGTAATAAGCCACTACTAGGACAAAGACAAAATACAATTACAAGCTAAGCCCAAATTAGTAACAGAGAGAAACTGCACTGATATCCAAAACACCAAACGAGTGTTAACAACTTGCAAGAGACTAAATGACAGGAAATCAACAGCCTCTTTTTACTTCAAAACATACCTATGCCACCTCACCTTTTTGCATACATTTTCCATGTACTCACATGTTTTCATTATAGTTTTCCACATCTTTGGCATCAACTATAGGGCCCTTACTCATTTGCTTACTTAGATCATTAATATCATTATCCAAAAGCTGAAAGAATAAAAAGACCTAATATGATAAACAGACAATGGGGCAATATAATTATCAAATTCCTTTCTTCACTTCAAACTCACGTATTTTGCTTCTGAAGTTCCATATTATCAAGAACTAACAATACCTTCCTCATTTGCATCGTCAATGAACTATTAAATCTTAAAGATGATCTTGTAGGTGAGCTTAGTTTTATTTTTATTTTATTTTTGGACATAGAACCAATTATGGTCATATTGTAGCTTTTATATTATTTCTTCTGCAAGCAAATGCCCCTTGGGCTTAAAGTGCGTGCAGTGCAACAGAGGCCTGCTCCATCATGTATAGAAATTAAATCAACAAATAGAGCTATCAGGATTTAAACCCTCAACCTCTTGGTCTAAGAGGCTCTAGTACCAGGTAACAGAACCAAACCAATTGACCCAAAGCTTAATTTGATATGTAAAACCTATATAGCTTTTATATTGTTTCCGGATATATTATTTATAAAATACATTGCACGCAAATTCCCACAAGCTTTACAGGTGACTAGACACAGAGATTGATATTGAACATTAAAAAAAAGGGAGTGACTAAGATATGGACTATGAACCTTTTGTTTGGTATAAAAGTTTTAAGTTCCATGTCAGCAAAATGGTTGTATCGAAGTTTAACCATGCCCCAGTCTTATTTAACTATATTATACAGCAGCCCGTCTTATTCTTCCATATCATTATCTAATCCTGGGGAAATTTTGAGTTTTAAACACCAATAAGCATATTCAAATTTGAACATTGAAATAAGTCAAAAATTTTAGGAAAGAGGAACTAGCAAATTAACCTTCATAACAACAAATAGCAAAGATAGGATGTGGAGAGGAAATCAAGTTAGAAACATAAATCATATTACTAATTTAAAACAACAGTAGCAAAAATCACAATTTAAATGGAAGAGAAAGATTAAGAACGAGACACCAACAAGCATAAAGAAGCCCAGAGCTACCTGGCTCCCACTAGGTTAAAGCCCCTACTCAACTTATTGTTGAGACTCAAACAAATGTCCAAAAGCTTCCCCTTACCATCACTTAAATCTCCTTATATGTCCCCTCAAAACCCTAACCCTTCTCTTTATTACATTACTATTCTACACTTCACCGCGTGTACCTTTTTCAACATTACCCACCACTTCAGATAGTCCTGTGGCTGTCCTCAAAATTGTAGTCTAGAAATTGAGCTAAATTTCATCCTCCCACAAAACCTCCTTGACCTAACAAATCTCCCACTAAATTAATTTCTAGGTGACTTCCTCTCCTTCCTTGAACCACCTCTAACCCACACTCCACATTCAAATCTTTCTAGAACAATATCTACATCACAATTTACGTCTGCATCATCAAGTAAAAGTAAGAGTATGATTTTTCCATCAGGACAACTAAGCGGAGGAGAAAATAGATGAGTACACCTAAAAGAAAGACCTTTCCTTCGCCGCTCCTCCCAATCCTTTTGTGAGATATGTTTTGTGCCCCTATTGCATAATGTGGACTGTTGCTCAGTCCCAAAAGAAATTACATATGCCCTCACCTCAACTGTTATTTTCAATAGCAGTAATTTAATTGACCATTCCTGGGTGCTTAAGGTCACATGACCAGTGATATTTCTTCTATATTTTGAACCCCAAAAAGTTCATAGTTGTCACTTCTCTCCTCTTGCATCATCATTGATTCTTGATTCTGTAGTTCTAGCCAAACCCAACACAATAACCCAAGTTGTTGGTTGTGCATAATAACTTTTCTTTTAAAATCTTCCTGTAACCCAAAAATAAAGCAGCCCACATATTGTTATCTATAGTTGTCGAAGGACTAGCACCGACAATAACTCAAACTCTCAATTACATTTGTCATTATTCCGGTAAGTTCAATGCTTGCTAACAGTTGGTAAGAAATCAGAGTATCTATAAAACTAAAGTGTTGTAGGAATTCATTTTTTAATATCTCCCATGTTTGAAAAAAGAGTGGCCTTGATAGAGAACAAGATCAGATTCTAGATTAAACTAGCACTATTCCTATGGTAGGCAACACTATTCCTATGGTAGACAATCATGAAGTATGGGATCATGAAGTAATAATGCTGGCTGTATGGGTGTTCCGCTGTATGGGGCTTAATAATTGTCAGTATTAGTGTGTTTAGAGTATTATTTAAGTTGTAGGTTTGCATTGGTTTTAGACTTGAAGTTGTTTTTTCTAGGCTCATTCCTTTGGGAAGAGAGGGGGAATGAAGGGTTTTCTTTTCAGTTCACATTTGGGGTATTGAAGAGTTTTTTTCTTCAATTCATTTTCTATTTTCAGTTCTGTCCTCTTATTGTATTGTTACTTTTCCATTCCAATAAAGCCTCAGGCAGATTCGTGTTTCTCTTTTTCTATTTCCTCGTCTCTTCTATTTCGTGTTTTCGGTTGCTAACATTTGATCCAACCTGCCTGATCAGACTATCCTCCCCCCCCCCAAACGAGTGCAACCGTGACCATATTTCAATCCTTTCATGCTCAACAAGATGATACTGATGCCAAGCTTGAAGAGCTGACTCACCAAGTCCAAGAACTCACTCTTTCTATTGTAGAAATTAAGGCAGATTTAGCTTCGCAAAAACAAGCAAACAATGAATTTCAAAAGACTGTTATGGATTGGATAAAACAGCAAGGTAAACGCCCAGTTGGTGAAGGAGACTTGAATGAAGAAACATCCCTTTCACAGATTCAATTAAGTCCTCCAGTTCATCATTCTTTGGGTCATCATCCTCCAACTGATAGTCACTTTGATGTGTTTTTCTCGGTTCAAAAGATTAAACTTCCAAGTTTCTCCGCCCATAATCCCCGTGGTTGGCTTACTAAGGCGGAGCTGTTTTTCAAGGCTAATCAAACGCCTCCTCATATGCAAGTGTCAATAGTACAAATGTGTACGGAGGGGGCTGCAATAAAATGGTTCACCCTCACATCTGTTTCCTGAAATCACATGGGCACAATTCAAAGAAGAGTTATCAGCCCGTTTTGGTGGTGTCGGATTGCACAAAGCTTACGAAGAGTTAGCCGCATTGCAACAACACGGTACCATCCCTTCGTATATAAAAGAGTTTGAGTTAATCGTTGCCCAGGTTCCTAAACAACCTAAAGAACAATATGTTGGTCTTTTTATCAATGGATTGAAGGAAGAAATTAAGGATTGGATTTGTGTCATGAACCCGACTAATGGCATTCAAGCATTCGCCTTGCTTGAACTATTGAGATCGAAATACATAATAGAAATCCAATTCGTAAAAGTAGATTAGCAACAGACAAAATAATTGGAAATATCCTTAAAGACTCCCCTTACAAATGATACATGGCATCTACCCAATTAAGCTTGGGCTCAACAGGCCAAATTAAGAGCATTGAGGGGCCAACTCAATTTCAACATTCTTATCCAGCCTCGGGAGCACCAAATAAGGCACATTCTGCCTAAAAAACACAAGGTTCTACATCCTCTAATCACCGATCATCCTTCAAGCAACTCTCATCGACTGAGCTGGACGACCGTCGACGAAAGGGTCTTTGTTTCTGTTGGGGGAAAATGATGAAGTAGATGCTTATTCTGATGAAATTCAAGATCAAGGAGCTGACGAAGGCCAATGTAAGCTGCTGGAATTCCACCATCCACCATGATTCCGTCACTTTCATCTTGAGGACAAGATTGTTGTTCAAGAGGGCAGTAATGATAGAGAACAAGATCAGATTTCTAGATTAAACTAGTACTAACTTATGGTAGGCAACACTATTCCTATGGTAGACAATCATTAAGTATGGGATCATGAAGTAATAATGCTGGCTGTATGGGTGTTGCAACTGTATAGGGTTTAATGATTGTCAATATCAGTGTGTTTTTAGAGTATTATTTTAGTTGTAGGTTTGCATTGTTTTAGGTAGACTTGAAGTTGTGTTTTCTTGGCTCATTCCTTTGGGAAGAGAGGGGGATTGAAGTGTTTTCCTTTCAGTTCATATCTGGGGGATTGAAGAGTTTGTTTCTTCAATTCATTTTCTATTTTCAGTTCTGTCCTCTTATTGTATTGTTACTTTTCCACTCCAATAAAATCTCTGGCAGATTCCTGTTTCTCATTTTCTATTTCCTCGTTTCTTCTATTTCGTGTTTTCAGTTGCTAACAGGACTTGAGGACACTAAACCGATGTATCGCAACCCCTTCCATACAAAATTCAACATTCAGCAAACCATAACTCCTACAATGTTGGGTTGATGCGAAAATTAGTTCTCGCCCTCCAAATCCATTGTTTTGGGTCAATACAATAAAAAAAGGGAACTTGACTTCCCTACTAGCCCAAGTTGTGTCATTGATGTTTTTGTTCCGTAGGGAAATATATTCTTGACCTATAGTAACACCCTGGGTTGAGACTTGTAGCTCAAGGTGAGCCTTGAGACCGGGGTAACCAATGTTTGCCTTTCTCTCGTTTGACAACCCGGGCTTCCTTCAACTTCTACTCTTATTGGCATGATTTTGTTTACAAACAATGTTGGCAATATCTTGTTCCACCTTGCTGAATCTTTGCTCATGTTCATCCAACTTGTTTTGGATCCACTTCTCCAACGATTTTGGTCATCCAACAAGTTGAACCAAGTAACGAAACCTAGTGGTATCTTGGCTCCAATAGGTGACAAGGCTAAGCCCATTCTCAAGTTAATCTTACGGCTGAGACCTGAAACAAATGTCCAACATCTACCCCTTACCGTCCCTTAACTCTACTTACATATCCCCCAAAACCCTAAATACATCTCTTTATTTACATGATTAAACTATATCTTCTCATAAATACTAAACAGTAAATATCACAACATCCTAGTAGTTGAAGGCGCTATGTGCAAGGGGCTCAAATGTAATATTGTAACCTAAACGCAAGGCAAACAAAAAAGCGCACACCCAGAATGCATTAGTGACTCCTCCAACTTGTCACATTTCTCCTACTTTCCCCCTTAACTTCGAAAATGTCCTCAAAGCTCCATCAACTTTCAAAGCATGCAAAAGTTTTCCCTAAACACCACGTGTCCGATTCTAGTTGGTTTGACTAATCAAGGATGTTATTTTTCTGATTTTTCTCTCCAAATAGAATTTGATAAGTTATGTTTAAGGGGTACACAATGGTGCATTTTTTCAAGTTAAGGGATTTATGTGGACATTTTCAAAGTTCAGGATGGCATGGCACTGGGTGGAATGAGACAAGTTGGAGGAGCCACCCAGTGTTGTTAAAAGCACTGGAGGCGCCACAAAGGAGCTCGCCTCATCGAAGTGAGGCGCTACATGGTTAAGAAATTATATATTTATATAAATAATAGCAAACATATACGACGAAAATAAGTAATTTAGAATCAGACAACATTTGAATGTGAAAAACTATTAAGTTAAACCCAAAATAGAATAAAGTTCTCAAATTTAAAATTAAAATTACTAAGCCATTATTTCAAAAACTATTACTACTCATTATCACCTGAACTTAGATAAGTATCTCCTTCACCAGTTGAGGAGATACTTGTCAACTTCCAACTTCATCCCTATACTTAATTTGGATTTTATGATATAAAATGCAGAAACAATAGAGATTTATGTTGAACGCAATTTTCTTCTCTCAATTTGTTTATAAATAGATAATTGCGATTCAAAATTAATGACATTTCCTATTCTAATTAGGATGCTCATTTATTTTGAAAAACCTACTATCTCTTTATCATTTTCTCGTTTCCATGTATAATTTTTATTATCTTAATTAAATATGATAAAAAGGTCATCTCCTATCCTAAATCAATTCTAAACATGAATGTTAGTAATTTATTCCCTTGTTCAGTGTTTTCTTTCAATCAAGACCTAATAAAAAGCACCTTTCCTTTTCTCAATCAGATTATTTCCTGAATAATTTCAAATCTACTCACCTTTTCAATGAGGCGCTAAGCCGAGCGCCTCAATACCGGCCCTGAGGCGCTCACTTAGGCGACGCCTCTTGAAGTCACAGCGCCTTGAGGTCAAAGAGGCGGTCTAGCTCTGACTCGCCTCGCCTTGCCTTAGCACTTAGTCGAGCGCCTTGGTGCCTTTTAACAACACTAGAGCCACCTATGCTTTAGCCGTTAGGCATAACAAATAAACAATTCACAAGTGTTGCTAATATTTGTATGTTCTTAATCAATTAGGATAGTTTTTAGTTTAAGGAAACTGGAGAATTAATTTGACATTTCATGTTTGAATAGTGTATAATTTCTTTTTTTCATATCTAATTAATTATTTTTATTTTTGAAAATATTCTTATACTAAATGGCAATACTAGAATAACATGATAGAAGAGACGGTATTAAAATTTAATCAAATATTTCAAGAGAAAGCAATTCAAACTTTATCTCCAAAAATAATTAATTAAAATTGATTTCAAAAATTGTTGATGTTGATTGAATATGGACTTAATTAATTTATTAGTATATATAACCGAATAAGAATAGAAGTATTATGATAACTAAATTTTAAAAAAGTCACTCTCTGAGAGGGGAAATAAGAAGAATAGGCAGTTGGTGTTCCAATAGCATTTTGTTTAACTTCTATATTAAAAAAGAAAAGAAAATTAAAAGAAAAGAGAACTAAAAGGTCCCTGTTAAGTAGTTGAAAGAAAAAATGGAATAGGTCTTAAGATAAGGCATGTTCACATTCAACGGCAGTTCAAAATGAGAATCATTCCCCTTCTTTTTTCTTTCAATAGGAAAAGTGATCGTTCAAAGACAGGCTTATATGGGTTTCCATCGAACCATGGAGGCCTTAGACCCTGCTTTCTTTCCCTATTTTTCTCTATTTTTCCCTTCTACCCTAATTGAACTTCTTTTTCCATTCAAGGACACCTCTCTTCACAAGTGGTGCGCCTCAAGTGCCTAGTGCCTTAAATGAGCATAGCGCGCCAGCGCCTAGCATCTCACCAAGGCGAGGTGGTGCGCCTCATGCGCATTTGACTACTATGCACAAAATATTTGGACTCTATAGTGTGAATTAAATTTGTTCATTCAAATGGAAATCTAATTGACAGTGCAGGATACAAACAGACCAAGACTACAACACACTGTTATCATAGAGACCTAGGTAGCATGGAAAAGGGAATGGAAACGTTTCCGTTCTGTGGAAAAGTACACCGGAAACGCCAAATATAACGTGAATTCAACTTTCCGATGTGGAAACGGAAACAGGGAAACGTTGGTATTTTGGAGTTTCTGTGCTTCCTAGAATTAGAGACAGTTTGAGTTCAAATTCAACACATTATTATCATAGAGACAGTTTGAGATCAAATAATGTCTCTATCATATGAATATTAAAGGAAAAACTATGCATTAAAAGGATATTGCAGATAGCATTCATAATAATAAAAATAATAGAAGAAAATAAATTCTGTATAAGAAACAATTAAGTATACAGATATAAACCAAATCCCAATTCAGTAAAGCATATTGAGCATATCTGCCCAACTGGCTGATGACAGAAACAAGGCCCAACTCCTCACCTGCTTACTCACGCCAAAAAAAAAAAACCATAATAAAACTATTGAAAATAATTAGATGCAAAAGTTAAATTACCTTCTGAAGAGCTACAGGGACAGCTGGGCCCTTGGCTTTAGCATAACCAACAACACCATTATAATTTCCACAAGCCAAAATAGCAGTGTACTTGACCACTTGTCCTCCCTAATAATACAAAATCTCACAAATTTAAAGCTTGTAAATCAAATTGCACAGAGCACACACAAGCCTTCAAGTAAAAGTAAAGACATTTATGGTAATACCTTTGTAACTTTACAAGTTCGCTTCACATCTATCAATCTCACATCAAAGCCCTGTCATTATATAAAGCAATGTGGATTTGAAAGCAGGGCATAAAACCCAATCATTGCAAATATCAATTATATTGAATAGATTACACAGAATGCATTTCATAGAAATTAGCAAGTTCATTTCTAAATTATGACAAGAATATCAGTTTCTTCTTATATTTTAGATACAACACTTCATGCAAATACACACCAAGATCAATTAAAGCATCATAATAAAACAATTTTTAATGAAAAACGTAAATGCAGGCTTAATAGGTGATGGCTGAAATGCACAAAACACAACGAGTTCATTATGTGATGAGTCAGCTAGTACTTATTCCCTAAAGAACTTCACAACTGACCGATTCAAAACATGCACACAACAGATCAATGGTTTGTATTGGCATATTGAGTTGGGGCAAAGATAATAGAAGAACCAGTATTTTCGTTACTTGTTGAATCTTTCTTTGATTGATCAATTTGTGATTATTCAGGATCAATATTACTATATACTGATATACATCAATTCTGTATTGTGTTCAGAAATCAGCCCGCAGAATGTACTTACTTTTCTATACATAGGAGTTCTTTTCTTTTCTGTTAAAGAATTTCTCTCCTCTGCAAGATCTCTGATCTCCTCTTCAAGAAGTTTCCCCTTCTTCCCAAAGGTAAAATCTAACACAGCTAACTTCTCTTCAAGTTTCTCGTCAATAACGTTGAGCTTTTCCAACAAGATGTCATCTCTTTCTTTCATGTCATCAAACTCTTCCTCGTCAGAAGACTCAACTTTTTGTTTTTCATCATCCTCCTCATCATCAGACTCAGCTTCATTACGATTGACATCAGGACCTGTTGTACGTTGAATTACCCCATAATTATCCGGATTATTGGGATCATAAGCTTCCTTCACTTCAATTAGCCTCATTGCCCTGTTTAACTTCTGCTGAAGCATAAATTTCTCCTTTCCTTCAGCTACTTTTAAATGATTCATCAATTCACCAACGACTTTATATTCGGGTCGAAGTTTAAAGTGTTTCTCCTCAAATTTTCTAATTTTATCCATCCATTTCATAGCATCATCAAACGTGTCTGTTAAATCATCAAAGTTCAAAACACATTCTAATTCATAAATGCAGAAAAATAAACAGTAATTGAACTTAGACAGAGAAGAATACTTGAATTAATAAAATTATCGAGAAATTCCTTATGCCGATCACACTTCCTCACGAACACCTCAACCTTCCTATTCACCGCATCAGCGCTAATATCATCATCTTCATCACTATCAGAATCCGATGGCTCCTCATAACGATTCAAATCCGGTCCAGCAGGCTTGAGCTTTTCCTTCTCCAATTTCTCAATCAACGGCCCAATGCCCAAGTAGTCTTCTTCATCCTCTTTATCGATGTCTTCAGTGCTTAGTCCAGCTCTCTTCCTGGCATCTCTTTCGCGCTGTTTATCGCGCTCGACGTCGGCCAACAGATCATGGACAATACGGCTAGAGGCGGCAGCATTGTAAGTGGAAAGAAAAGATTTGGAGGAGTGAGAGAAAGGGGGTGATTGGTAAGTGGGAAAGTGCGGCGAATTTGAAAGCTCACTGGGAAATTGGGAGATTGGAAGTCGGTTTCTAGGTTTTGTTAGAGATTGATAGAGGAGAAGACGAGAATAAGATTTGCGAATCATTGTGGAAACTTTGTTATTGATTCATTTGCAGAAAGAAGAGATTTTTTTAAGCTCTTTTGTTCCTTCTAAACCCTTTGATCGATTTTGATAAATTATAGTGTACGTGTGTTGTTAGGGTTTTAGGTTCAAAGCAAAAACAGTCATTTTTCACTGCGACCCCTTACAAAGTTCCTGATTTTGTTAATGGCAAATGGCATCCATTGCTCAAATTTTCAAAATTTTTCATATTTTAAAAGTAAATAATTATAACATCCTGAAGTTGACATTAATACATTATTACCTCCTCACGTTTTGTCATTACAATTATCATCTCCCTAAGTTTTGTTTTCATCCAACTACTACCTCCTTATGTTAAAATTCTTCACTTTTCCATTCAAATAACTAATAGTATGACAAAATTACCATTTTTCTTCATTTGTTAATTTAGCATATTTTCATTATATAAGCATATTATTACTTCACTTAAATAAGTAAATTATATATTTTTTTAGATAAAAATGATGAACTAAATACCGTATAAAAAATTATTTTATTTATTGTATTTTATTTTCATGAAAGTTCAGTACATGTGCTACATTGCTCAGTGATTATAATACATCAAAATGTTTTGCATTTAAATGTAAGTGCACACTTTTTTAACAAAAAATTCAAACGCTCTTGTACCATTTTCTTGCAGTAAGATGAAACTGAGTTGGGATTCACCAAAATGGTTCATTTTCAACAACATTTCTTAGTTTCAATATGTAAATTATAGCGATAAATGAAGCTACAATATTACTTACACAAACACAAAACGCCAACAACATTTCAAGTTAATAGATTGTCAATCTTTTAAATCATTAATTTCCACTAGTTATGGGTTCAGTTTTAGTACAAAAAGTACCCGAACACTGATATTATTCTTTTAACAAGATTATTCAATATCAAATATTTTATATATAAAAATAATAGATTAGTGCAAGAAAATGATACCCAACCTTTTAACTTTTTGTTAAAAAATTTATGCACTTACATTTATATACAAAACTTTTTGATATAATATAATTAAAGCAATGTAGTACATGTATTAAATTTTCATAATAATTAATAAAATAAATAAATAAAATAATTTTTCCACGTACCATTTAGTTCATCATTTTATAAAAAAAATTACATAATCTAATTATTTAAATGAAGTAATAATATGCTCATATAATGAAAATATGGCTAAATGGACAAATGAAGATAAAGGGTAAATTCATCATAATATTAATTATTTGGATGGAAAAATGAAGATTAGTAATAGAAGGAGGTGATAGTTGGATGGAAACAAAATTTAGGGAGTTGATAATTGCATTGAAAAAACGTAAGGAGGTAGCAGTGTATTAATACAAACCTTAGGGAGATTATAATTATTTACCCTTTTTTAATCCATACCAGATCAGCCAGTTGGACTGGGATAGACCAAAATCAGTGGTTGGTCTGATCCCATTCCATGGGTTTCTAATAAAGTCATTGACAGGTCGAATTGCTTGTTCAAACCACAAAAATCTTTATATTATTTTGTTATGTTATATATGTATTTGGTAAATTTGAAAAACATGTAATATAGATTAAATGCTTTGTAAAAAAACTTTTGTTGAATTTTTCTTTGTAAAAAGGGTATTTGTAGATTCAAAAATTTGCAAATTAACGAAAAAAATTGCACTAAAAATAGTAATCTTCACGAAGGTATTTCAAAAAATTTAATATTCGTGCAGTTTAACAATATTATTAAAGAATTTTACATCATAATTTAATTAATTTTCGAAAATTATTTAGTTTATTATGGTTTTTCAAAAGCTTTTATTACGTTTTAATTGAAAAAAAAATATTTGTTCTTTTACAAAAATTATAAAATTTATTATTGGGGTGTATTATTATTAACTATGCTGAAAAATTTCAATTAAATATAAACAAGATTACACCTTTTATAACATAATTTCAAATTGAAAATCATGTTTTGCTAACTTTTGAAATCACAAGCATATATATTTCTAAAAAAATCCACAATGATCTTTTTAAAAAACAGTCAAAGCACATGACATATTTTTTTAAGTTTATCCTTATTTTTACTATATTGATTTATTTAAAGTTTGACTATGTTATGTTTTAAAATATTCATTTTAATTAAAATTTAATATTTTTTTGTATAATTATTAATATTTCTTATTTCGAAAATATTTTTGATTCAATTTAACATTAAATTAATTGCATTTGCATAAAATTATATCAAATGTATATGGTCCAATATTAACATTTAATAAAAAAAAACCATGCACATGGGAATCCTTTAAAGAACTAGAAAATTCTTCAAAATATTAAATTACTTTATGTCATCTACATTTCAAAATAATAATTACTTCTGGTTCTTTAATGAATTTCCATGTGCATTTTCTACAATTTTTTCATTATTATTAATTGTTGAATCTGAATCTCAAGTATGCTCAGAGGATGTTTTGTTACTTAGTGCGAGAATTGATTCAGAGGTAGTGAGGTAACTCAAAGACAAGTAAAGATGAATTCAGTCAAAGGCAACGACAGAACTTAATCAAGGTAGAAGCAGCATCAGAGTCTTCAAAGTACAAAGAAGTAGATATCTCAGAAGTTGTTGCAAGTTTAAAGACAAATTAAATGTGAGAAATTTAATTCTAATTATTTGATGGTAAATCTCAGGTCATCACATGAATCAACTTTACCATACCGCGCAAGAAGGCATAATTCCTGAGAAAAGGACATGATGATGTTGAAACTAGGATGTTAATCCTAAACAGCTTAATATAAACAGTAGAGGGAGGTGAACAGTTTACTTTGTTCTTTTTAAGATTTATAAAAATTCTTTTCCAAGTTATGTTTTTGAATGCGTGTTAAGTGAAAGCTTGCTCAGCTGGGTCTAAAAGTTATAAACTGTTCACCTTCACTACAGTTTATCTTTAATCGCTGCTGAGTACTTTACTCAGCTCAAATTTGTTTTTCAAGTAAAACTTGCAAAGTAGAGAGAATGATGAATGAGAAGGATGCGATAAAGATAAGCAAATAAGTTTAGAGCGTTACCTGAGATTTATCCTAGTTGGGCCCCTAGCCTACCTCTAATCCCCGAATTCCTTTTTGAGCTTTAATCTACTAGTGTTTTCCTTCCTTCCTTAGGTGGAGAAGCCTCTACAGCGGGTAGACGCAATTACAGAAAGTACCTTCCTTTCTAACTACCACTTAAACACAATTTAGGTACTAATTCTAAATTGTCACTCAGATTTCTTAAAGAAATTACGAACAGAAGATTTCAACTTATAAAATATGTTGAATCATTTACAATGTTAAATTTGAAGTGCTATCTCTCTATTACAAACATATTAGACAATTTGTGTTTGCTGTGATTACTTGAATTGGAATTTTTAAAGCTATGAATGATTGAACAGATTTTCAGCTATTAAAGAAATTCGAGGCGATTTACCAAGTTTGAGTGTCTACTTCAATCTTCTATTTATAGTTGAAGGTCTTGGAAGTAGCTATTGCAAACTTCTTGTCCTGACAGTTTCTTCAATTTCTCTTCTCTTCAAATATTTTGAATTTTCCTATTTGAAACAAACTCCAAGACGTTTAGAGATAGAGATTTCAAACGTTAAGGTGTAAGATTAATCTGTTAACCCTTATGCGTAAAAAAAAGTTGTTTGTCTTTAAGCAATTCATTCTGATAAAGAGGCGCGTGAGATGCAACGTGAAATTTTATGAATGGTTGACTTGCTGACATTGCAGAGAGACGCGGGGATATTGAAAAAACTATGCATGTTAGAGTATTCCTTTTATCTTGGACTTTAGTGACGATTCTCCAACATTCCGTACTGACACCTTTTCGTTGTGAGGACCACTTGAATATCCACTTTAATTCCAATGCCTTTTCTCTTGAAAAGCATCAAAGGAATATTCTGTTCCTCATAAAAACCGTTAAACACATATGTGTCAAATATTTCTCTAAGTGTCGGAATAACTCAGCTTTTTACAAATAAAAGCTAACTCAGCTTCGCTGAGTCTATATCTTGTAAGCTATGTAATACTGGGTTGAACTCAGCTTTTCTTACTCTAAGCCATAACTTAATTAATGTCAAGGTAAACTGAGTTGTTTCCCTTAAAAACCCTCAAGTAAACTTGATTAATTAAGAGTCTACATAGTACTCAATTAATTTCACTATCCTAGTCAGTTTGTTATTTCCAAAATGTTTTAAGTACTTGTTAGGTACTATTAACTTGGGTTCAACAATCTCTCCCATTTTGGAACAGATAACAAACTTGGTAGTAGAAGAGATTAATTGAATAAATAGTTTAAAGACATAAGAATACCTAATAGATGATGTAAGACTCCCCCATGCTGAGTGAGTTCTTTAGTCATTACGGATTCCCCCATATTGAGTGGATTCTCTTTAATGTGCTTAGCTCACCATACTTAAAGGAATTTTCTTTGATTTGGGACTTATCTTACTTTAGCTTTTCGTTAAGATTAGTTTTTGCATATATTCCTGCATCATTTTATCAGTAGAAATAACATACATACATACATAGCCAAATAAGAAGTTAAAAAGCTCTTAACTTGAATAAGAAAAACTTGTAACTTTCATTAATATTCAAAAATACTTTGTCAGTACACAAATTGTGTTCTGAACTAAGTTTACAATTATGCCCTATTACAAATCTAGCCTACACTATATATTATGCCTTATTTACGTGAATGAGAAGAATATGGCTATACAGAGCTTGTGGGTTGAGTTAAAGATGGAGTTGATTGATTTTGCTGTTATTGTTGTTGATGCAAAGGTTGATGCTGAGACGCTTTAGCAAAGAGGACTTGTTCAAATTTTCAAGTGCATGTTCGGCTACCTTCTCCCCTTTGTTATCTGGTATCTTACAATTTGCTCAAGATAGACATTAAAGGAGTTCAAAGAAGACTGAAAGTCCTCCTACTTTCCAATAATCTACAAAGAATTCTCTTGCTCCAACATCTCTTTTCCCTTAGTTGTTAAGAAGTCTTGATCATTCAGTTCAGTGAGAAGCATGTGATGGCACTTGGAAAGATGTGGAATCTGATCGAACCCTTAGCAAGCAAACTATTGAAAAAACTACAACAGAGCTTTGAAATCTGAGCAAATAATGCAATCTTCATCTTTGCTTCCATATCGAGGATCCTTGGGCATATTGATGACATAGATTTTACGGTGAAATCAATATCCCTTACATCATACATTCCAGTGGTCACCAGTTGATTCACGTTCTTATGAAGATCTTCAATCTTTACTTTGAGCATATTTAACTTTTTATGTACTGAGAGATCGTTGTCCGAATCTAGAGACTCAGTAGGTTTTAGGAAAATCTTACTCATCGCCTCAAAGATAGCCTTTTACACCTTCTTTATAGAGGCATCCGTGTTGTCGTTGACTTCTTTACAAACAACATCAAGCTTGTCGGTTAGAGAGTTAATGTTCAACATAAACTGCTTGTCCGCTTTCTTGGCTACCACACCAACAGTCCTTATGACTCGGTCAATCTACTTATCATGGTTCACCATTAGCTTGGACATGCTTTCCATCAACTTCGCAATGTTGTTCCCAATAACTTTGGTGGTCTCCACCTCTTTCAACACATTATCGAGCTTGCGGTTCTTACCAAACTTATGAAACTATGTAGCTTGAGTTTCCATGGTGGTACTCAAGCTACTTAGCTACTCAGCAGCAACATCTACACTAACCTTTATCTTTCCTGTTACCGCTTTAGCGAGATAGATGTAATAGTTGTGCTGAGTTGAGCCGCAGAATCGGATAATTCGGCAAAAATCAAAGCCATCTTATCACTAAGCTTTTGGCACTTTCCTTCGCTAAGTGGTTGCGAATCACAAATAAACTACCTTGAATCTTCTCAAACTCTTCCAAGTAGATGGATTTAGAGGGTATGATTGAATTTTCATCGAAGTTAGATAGCTTAGCCTTAGCCTTCGTGGATAAGTCCGTCAATTCTTGGGTAAGTAATAATTTGCATACTATCCCATCCAACTCAGCATTAGACCTTGAGTGTTGGAAATTTCTTCCTTGTCACACTCTTATCTATGCCTAGATGGCTGAATCAACCAAGTCCTCTTGGATTGGCTTGTTGCTAGAGGTAGGTACTTCACTATTGTAAAATTTACCTTAGTACCTTCCTCACTTGCATTTCCATGCTGAGCAGAGTTCTCAGCATTAGGAACTTCTCTAACCGGAGAGATTAGAGGGGGTAGAGGATGGGTTTGAAGAAATGGTTGGATTAGAGGTTTGTATAGTTGAAGAATTAGGGTTGGTTTAGATTTTATAGGTGAAGGAATTATTACGGTTTGAGTGTTTGATGGAAGAGAAGAAGCATTATTTTGTGTTTGAGTATTGGTGGGAGAAGAGGGAGTAGAAAAAAAATCTTACGTTTGGTTAGGTTAAAAAGGAATATGTACTGGGGAATTTATAGTATTTGAAGGTTGAGATTGAGGATTTACAGGTGTAGGAATGTCAGTATCTTTAAGAATAGAAACTAAGGGATTTACATGGATAGAATTTGAAGGATTAATAGGAGGAGAAGGTTTTTCAGGATTTACAGAAGAGATAGGAGAAGAATTTAAGAGTGCCTCTAGGTTAGCTATTTGATCCAAGGATGGATCAGCTTAAGGTACTTCAGATTGAGTAGGAAGAGTCTCAGTCTGAGTAAAAGTAGATGTGGGGATACTAGGATCCGGACGAGAAGTTTCTTCCTAATTAAGGATTAAGGTTTCTCCAGCATCCTCATCACTGCTCACCATTTGTACATTTTTCTTTAAGTGTCTATTGGTGGTATTATGCTTGCTCTAAGCCCCCTTTGCTTTGGTAATTACTTCCTCCACATGGACTGCAGCGTCTGGACTTATAGTATCTGAGTCCTCCTTGCTCTTCTTGGAGTTCTGTTGGCCTTCATCTTCTTCAAAAACATATAGTTTACGCTTTTTCTAGCTCAAGGTCTTCTCTGCCTCTAAAGCATCCTCTTCTTCCTCAGCTTGCTATTTCCTCTCATCTTCTCTCTAAAGCATGAATCTTAGCCTTCATTTGCTTCCTTTGCCTTGCTGGGGGTTGGGTAGGCGTATCTCATACCCTTGTTTTTGTCGGGCTCTTCTTTGCCCTTCATGAAGTAGCTTTTGGTTTTGGGGATTTTGGATCAGAAGCGGTAGAGATAGGTTCTATCTTTGCAGAAAGAGGAATGTTGTCACTTGTATCCTCACTAATCTCAAAATCTACCATGAAGCCATCTTCATCCTCCTTACCTATATTTATAAGGAATACTATCGATACAGCCTTAGCCTTTCTTTTAGCATCTTGGGCCTTGGTGTACATAGTATGCACCTGATCATGATACAACTTACTGAAGTGCAGCATTGTTAGGTTTTTCTTCACCGGGATGACAATTTCCCCTGGACCACCAATGAAAGATGAAATGTCAATCTTCGTAGCATCTTCATCTCCATTTCTTCTGAGTTGAGTGCCCTTGTTAGGCATATTCAGACAATAAGCCTTGAGTAGATGAAGTAAGATTTTCCCTCAATTTCCACCAGGAGAACATCATTATACCCTTGGATGGTATAAAGATTCTAGAAAAAGCACCTGATCAAGCCAACATTGGCCGTCATTCGAGTTGCAAAAAATGAATTAGTCTCTACTACTTGATAACTTTGTGAAGGATCTTATTCCTCAACAAACCTTTATAGTCAACTTCATAGATGTTCGCCACTTTTCTACTGATAAGTTTAATCAATAATGGTTCCAAAATCTTGTGAACTATTGGCTAATAACTGCACCAAAAACTTGCTCACAAATAAATGTAGGTGTTGTCAATACCTCTTATCACATAGAAAAATGATGATAACTGCAAGTATACAGTTGCGATGTAGTTTTAAAAGATATCGAACCCACAGGGAAGGAACCAGGTCTAAAGATATGGAAGGGAAAGATACAAATAAAGAAATAAAAGTAGAATTGATATTTTTGGGTAGGAAGATTAGAACGAAAAGTTGAGTAGATATAGATGTGATAGATTAGAGACTCTAAATAAATAGATTTTCACTACGAACAAGTATAGCAGAGAAAACATGTAAGATCAACGAAGATGTTACGATACACTAGACTAATCTAACAAACCAGTTCAACATACTCAGATGTTCAATAATTTGCCACAGAGCAACACATTAAATAATTTTTCTAAACCTAGCGTAAACGAGATAAGACTATTATATAAACCTAGATAACATTAATACTATGCTTAGTACGGGTCATTCTCACATAGCCACATTTAGCAAGTTACCATTCCAAAAATGTTGGCTCACTAAACAGCGTTATATCATAGATCCAGTGATTACACATGATATTGTTAACCTCGAAACAACTGTTAAAATTAATGCCAACACATATAACTTGATTAACATAAAAGACTTAGCACGAAATACGCATTATGACACATAGACATATCATAAACTCTGAAATAGAAAGTATAAGTCGAAAGCAAAGCAAAGTTGTAAGGTATGCAAGTGAAAGCTAAAGTTGATCAAATCGTATCCACTCTTTAATGGGAGTCGTCAATTCCCACAATTCCTGTGTCTACTTTGAATTCGATTTCGGCCCGTACAGAACCTCCGCTAGGATGCTATTCTTTGCGAATATCGAACAAACGAATATTGAAGAACGAAAACTTTTATTGATAAGTGATTTGCAAGTACACTTATACAACAATCGATTGAGAATATAGAGAAATCTAGTGATCGAAATAAGGATTCGAATCACTTAAACATTTTCTCGCTAGCACTTAAGAACGTAGC
>CATIWQ010049723.1:0-11722 GCA_949673415.1 Euphorbia schlechtendalii | reverse complement strand
CTTTTAAAACTACATCGCAACTGTATACTTGCAGTTATCATCATTTTTCTATGTGATAAGGGGTATTGACAACACCTACATTTATTTGTGAACAAGTTTTTGGCACAGTTATTAGCCAATAGTTCATGAGATTTTGGAACCATTATAGATTAACCTTATTAGTAGAAAAGTGGCGAACATTGGGCGTTTTTGTTTCTATACCAGGCCGAGCATATAATTTTTTATTGCTATGGAGATCTCTTTTCATGCTGGATATCAAGAACGAATTTGCAACAATGGTTTTGGTTCTCAATAGCGTGTAGTATTTGAAAAAGGAAGAACAAATTCATTTTCAAAGGAACCCGAGGAGTCAAAGATTTGTTGGTAGCTAACGTTCATCATTGTTGGCTATTTTTAAGAATAGGAATAAGTTTTCTCTTTTTTTGTCTCGAACCTCTTAATCGGTTCACCATTCTTTGTATATGATAACTCTGTAATCATTTTGGCGATTCACGTTTTGTGCAAGCTCTTTTTAATATCATGTGGTTGGGTGCATTGTAGAACAAGCAGGGATACTAACATAATTGGGATGTCCGCTCCGATTTGCACTCAACTCCATTCTCTTCCAAAAAAATATCACCAACTCCTGCAAACAAAAAATGATAAAAATAGCGATTATATTACTTTTCGACTAAAGGTGATAAAAAGTGATTGTGTGTGTGTGTGTGTGTGTATTACTTGATAACATAGTCAAATATTGGCGAGCTCGTGCGTGTCATGCAAGACCCCCAAGCAAATAATATCCACCTCGAGCAGGGAATGATACTATGATAAGGATAGGAACGTTCCTACCAATCCAGGCGGATCCCATTCACCCCAAATGTGAAAGACATAGTAATCGTACAAGCGGATCAGGCCCACCCCGAATTCAGAAATGATCAAGTCTTCTCCTTGTTTCTTAAAGAGGGAAATGTCCAGGCGGCCACCAAGCTGAGTTGGCTTTTCCACCTGGACCAATCTTGACACCTCAAGGGTAAAGAGTTCAATTAAGATTCTAACATTTCAGATGAACTTTGTCCTATCAACAAGATAAATTTCCATTCATACTAGAACTCTAGTTGATTCACACTTTGGATCAGGCTAAGGGACGTTTAAAGGATATAAAAGGACCCTTTGGGTTACCATGCAAAGTTACGTATTCTAAAAAAGCATAAAAACTCCCTACCTCCTCTTTTAAATTCGATCTAACTTAAGCATCGGAGAGGCTACGCCAGTCACACGGATAGTCCCCCATAGCCACATTTGTTGTTTTGTAGGAACTTTCAGACCATAGCTAAGAGGAGTATTGGAGTCAACTTCAGTCAACAAGTTAGCGCGCGGAACCACGTTACAGGCTAATTTAACATTGGTGCGGTGAGCATGGACTGACTTTACTTGCTCACGCGAGAATTTTAGTTCACATGAACATTCTAATAATCAAAAGATTTCAGTTACTAGTCAAGTCTCAAATGACTAACAATGGAACAAGCAATCATTCCCCAACCACAGGGATAACTGTCACGGGGACGCCACTACAGGAGACTGGCGACCACCCCCATGGTGATGGACTCGTCGGAGGAGATAACCCTCTCCTTCAGTTGCAACAAAAATACAAAATCTCCTTGGAAGAGATGGAGGCATATCGGAGATCAATTGTTGAGATATACATCTCTTTTGGCGTGATGAATGGGGATCTGAGCAAAGCTGGTTTGGTCATATCTAGGCGAGGTATAATATCGCCTCGTAACTTGATCAATGATTTTGACAGTGCGTCACAGGGGCATATGCCACCCCACCTCTACTACATTACCCATCCAACATTTACGCTCTTCATCCCTCACACGAATCCCCTTATCGCTTCCACAACATTCTCGGTAACATCAGATACCATAACAACGCAACGCATGGGACTGAAATCGATCGAACAGTCAACTCAATTATCACTACTCCAAGGACTAGTGTCTGCAATGAAATATGGTCAGATTCTGCTTGTAGACATAGGGCCGACGTTGGTTTCCATCCAAGGGTTAGGAACAGGCATGCAACCTGAACCGATCCCAAAAACTAGAAATTTAAAGCGGGTTGTCAAGCTGGAAAGTGAAGAGGAAGATGACCTAGAGTTCGAGAAGAAAGCTAAGAAGGTTTTCACGAAATTTGATGTACCCTATCAAGAGGCAACGTCGAGGACCAATTTTTCACCATTCAAGAAAACATCCTCGATCAAACCTTGCCCAGGCTCATATACATACCCTCCTTCGACAAATATACAGGAAAAGACGATCCAAATTACCACGTTGCTAACTTTAAAAATCGAATGGAAATGGTGGGAGCCACTGAGGCATATATATGCCGATACTTTTCAACCACGTTAGGCAGACCAACGGCCCAGGGGTTCACCTCTCTCCTCCCTAATTTCATAGGGAGCTAGGATAAGCTCAGTGATGCCTTCTGCATACACTTTTTAGGCTCCACCCCGGCCGGATTGGTAACTAGGAGCCTACACGAAGTTGTACAAGGCCTAGAAAAAAGCCTCCGCGATTATTACAATAGCTTCGATGAAGCCTGCCTGGAAGTACAAGATTTAGATTTCAGCACTGCCATAGAGGCAATGTTGAAAGGTACACAAAGCAGAGATCTTAGAAATGCAATCAATCCTTACCAGGCATCCCAAAAGCCTCCAACAAATGCTTGGCATGGCCAAAGACTTAATCCCAGCAGATGAAATAAATTTCAATTGGGGCAGAGAAGCAAAGAGGGAGGACGGACCCAGATTTGATGATAGAAAGCGAAAAGGTCGAGCCAGATCTGTTCGAGGTGGATATCTTGATAGAGAAGAAGACTGCCCTAGGTTGAATGCATCTTTGAGCCAGATACTAGTGGCGATAAAAAAAAACCCCAGAAAAGAAAAACATCTGTTTCCCTAAAATTCTCGAAGGAGTCTCCCTAGGGTGAGATTTGAATAAGTATTGTGATTAACATAGAGCTAAAGGTCATCATACGGATGACTGCAGATCGCTAGCTGACATAGTGCATGAGTTGATCAAGGTTGGGAAATTTAGCCAGTTCGTAAAAGGAATTACTAAGAGACATGAAAGAAAAGAAGGAAGCGAAGATGAGAGAGAAGATGACTCAAATAAAAAGTCTAGCGGCATGAAAGGAATTATCATGGTGATTGCAGGCTGACCAAAATTCGAGTCACCCAAAAAGAAAGCTAGAGGTTCGTCTAGCAAAAAAGAACAAAGTTGAAGGCGAGGTGGAAATCCTGAAGCCATTCAGAAAAAACTCACTAATAGAAAAACAGCATGCTGATCCCATCATTATCGAAATGACAATGGATAACTTCACAGTGAGAAGAATCCTTCTAGACACAGGTAGCTTGGTGAATATCGTCACTAAGAGTGTTGTTGAAAAGTTGGGAGTGCATCACTCTCGGATTCAGGTCGGATGCTCGCCACTCATTGGGATTAACAGCCAACCCATACAATCTTTGGGCGAGGTTACATTAGAAGTGGAATTGGGAAGCCTCAAGCACAAATTCCGTGGGAAAGTAGAATTCACCATCGCTGACATTTAAGTGGGATTTAACGTCATATTGGGCAGGCCTTTTCAAACTGAAACCCGCATGCTCATCTCCCCGATGGACTTGGTATTTCTCATACCAACCATAAAAGGGACCGCGGTAATAATAGGTAACCCCCAAGTAGCTCAGGAGGCATACCTGGCCTCATTGAACAAAGAATCACTCCTGGTGGAAGAGGAGTATGAGGCAGAGCGGTCGGAGAAAATCGAGGTGGCTGAGGAACTGGAAGAGCTCAAGGTTGGTCTGGAGCGCTCGCTTAAAATTAGGAAGAACCTCACAATGATGCAAAGGCAGAAATAATATATGCCCTTACTAACCAACAACATGTTTTCTCATGGTCATCAGAAGACCTCGTAGGCGTCAAACCTGAGGTCATGCAACATAAGCTAAAACTAAACCCAAGCGTCGAGCCGGTCATTCGAAAGAAAAGGAAGCATGAGCTCGAAAGGCAGTGGGCCATCGAAGAAGAGGTAGGAAAACTCTTAAAAGCTGGACACATTAGAGAGGTCCAATATCCAAGCTGGTTATCCAACGTTGTGTTGGTAAAAAAACCGAGTGGAGCCTACAGAATGTGTGTAGACTTCACTAATGTGAACAAAGCTACTCCGAAAGATGCTTACCCACTCCCAAGCATAGATCAATTGGCGGACGCAACGGCAGGCTATGTTATCTATTCGTTATTAGACGCTAAATGCGAGTATAGCCAAATACCCATGCACCCCGCCGATGAGGGAAAAACATCCTTCATAACCCACGAAAGCACCTATTACTATATAGTCATGCCTTTTGGTTTGAAAAATGCGGGAGCAACTTATCAAAGGTTGATCAATGAGATGTTCTGAGATGAGATAGGAAAATCAGTGGATGTATATGTGGATGATATGATAATTAAAAGCAAGAATGAGGTGGAACATGCAGAAGATATCAGGAAAGTTTTTAGAGTATTGCAAGAGTATCGCCTGAAGCTCAATCCAAAGAAGTGCACATTTAGTGTGAAATGTGGAAAATTTTAGGGTTCATGATCTCTCAACGAGGAATCGAGGCAAACCTAGAAAAAATCGAGGCTATCCTAAAGATGGAACACCCTCAAACCCTAAAGGAAGTTCAACGATTAAATGGCAGAATCAATACTTTGGGGAGATTTATATCTTTCTCGGCCAAAAGATGCATGCCTTTCTACAAGGCAATGAAAAAAGACAAGGACTTCAAATGGGATCAGCCTTGCCAAAGAACCGAAGAAATTCCTAGGAAAGCCACCACTTCTCAGCACACCCTAGCCGGATGATACACTTTCATGTATCTAGCTGCCACTGACGAGGCGGTAGGAACATAAATGGTTCGAGAGGAAGGGTAAAACCAATTCTCAATATACTACACTAGCAAAGTGTTGCGAAATGCAGAACTTAGATACCCTCGGATTGAAAAACTTACCCTGGCCTTAATTTCTACTTCCACTCGGTTAAGGCCATACTTTCAAGCCCACACAATTATAGTAAGGACCAGCTTCCAATTGAAAAAAGTCCTCCAACGACCTGAGACATCAGGAAGACTGGTTGAGTGGGGTATCCGATTAGGTGAGCATGACATAAGGTTTGAAAGTAGAAGTGCTATGAAAGTACAAGTTCTGGTAGACTTTGTAGTAGATTTTGCAAGGCTCGAGCCCGCCAAAGAAATCAAAACTGAAGAATGGGAAATCCTCGTGGACAGAGCATCCTCTCTCGAAGGGGCCGGAGTCGGAGTATATATTCGAGGCCCTGGAAAAATCAGATTTTCCTACACCTCTAAGCTAGCCTTCCCCACAACCAAAGATGCGGTAGAATACGAGGTAGTTATAAAAGGGCAGAAACTAGCCAGAGAGATAGCATCGGATCTATTGCTGCTCAAGAGTGACTCGAGGCTAGTCCCGAACCAGATCAATCAAAACATCGAGATAAAAGACACCAAAATGGCGAAGTATCTCTCAAAGGTAAGAAATCTTATTGAGATGCTAGAGTCAAAAGGAACCTCCTAAAAGATTGAGCACATCTCTAGGAAAGAAAATGAGAGGGCAGACGAATTAGCCAAGGCGGCTTCTAGTAAAGAAGAGTGGAAAAACCTCACATGCCCATACGAGGTAATTACCCATCCAAACAACGAAATGGATGCAAGCCTACTGATAGAGTAATAAGATCTCGAATGGATGAAGTCAATCTATGAATGACTCACCATGAACTGACTGCCAAATGATAAGATCGAGGCTACCAAAATTGTAAGGAAAGCCATGTGGTTCTCTTTGTTGAATGGGGAGATTTATAGAAAATCATACTCAAACATTTGGAAAAGATGCATAACGGCTCAAGAAGGAGCTAAAATCCTACAAGAACTCCATGAAGGAGACTGTGGCTCCCACTTGGCAGACGTAACATTGGTTAGAAGAGCAAGTCTCATGGTTTTTATTAGGAATCTATGAACTTGGATGCAGAAACCTACATCAAATCTTGCCACCAATGTCAAATTCAAGGATAAAAGTCTCACATACCTCACGTGATTCAGCGCCCTCTTCTAACCGCCTGGCCATGCGCAACATGGGGGATTGACATTGCAGGACCCCTCCTTGAAGCCAGTAGTTAAAGAAAATGAATCCTAGTAGCCATCGACCATTTTACAAAGTGGGTCGAGGCAGTCGCTTTAAGTAGTATCACACCCGAGAGGGTGCTTGATTTTGTCAAAAAGAACATCATAATGCGATTCGGAGTGCCACACCGAATCATATCTGACAATGGTACACAATTCACATATAGCAAATTCTAAGACTTCTGCAAGGAATTGAAGATCGAAACCCATTTCAGTTCAGTTGCTCATCCCCAGACTAACGGCTAGACAAAAATCACGAATAAAACACTTGGACAAGGAATAAAGAAAAGGGTGATGGAAAGGAAAGCAGTTTGGCCAAATGAGTTAATTAATGTACTATGGGCATACCGAACAACCCCATGCACATCTACCGGAGAAACACCTTTTTCAATGGTTTATGGAGTCGAGGCGGTTCTACCCATTAAAATCAGTCCACCATTTAACCGAGTGGCCTACTACACGGAAAAAGAGAAAGACATCAATATGAGATACCATCTTGACAATCTGCAAGGGAAGCGGGAGAGAGCATGCATCCTAATGGCCGCCTACAAATCTAGGATCGCCAAATACCATGATAAGAAGGTCAGAGAAATCCGCCTCCAAGAGGGCGACATGGTCCTTAAGGACACAACCCCGCCTCATAGGCATGGGAAGGCAAAGGTAAACTTGGGGTGAATTGGGAAGGCCCCTATAGAATTTCACAAGTTATCAGACCAGCAACCTACAAACTACAAAGCATGGAAGGAAAAGAAGTCCCAAGAACTTGGAACATAGTAAAACTTAGGCCATATTACATAGCTAACAACTCTTAGAGGGAGTCAGGCAGTCGTACTCTTTTCCTTTTAGGGACTTTTTCCCAATGGGTTTTTTTCCTTAAAAATTTTTTAACGAGACGGTGCACCCTTAGAAGAGATAGATAACCAGATGCGTAGAATTCCTGAATGTACTTTTCAATTTATTCAATAAAAGTGATTAATTTCAAAACGTGCTCATTTAAGTACTGATCATACTTTGAGATTGCATAAATAATAAAAGAAAAGAGCTCTTAAAACATGGAGGCGGCTCAAAAGCATAAGACCTAAAATATCATCAAGGCGGCTCAAAAGCATAAGACCTAAAATATCATCAAGGTGGTTCAAAAGAATCAGACCTAGAAATCTATAAAACGACAAACACAAGTGTCGAGGGGTGCGATAAACACAAAGCCTTGAGCAAAGAGATATCTAAGTAGCTCAAAATAAACGGCGCCGAGGTGAAAGCAATAATCATAATGGAAAGAGAAAAATAAAATTCAACAATATTATAAATAGCCAAAAAAATGGCTAAAATATTCTTACAACAAAGTTAAGCATAAAAAAAAGTTAAGCTTGGCCGCCCTCAAGGGGAAGGATAGATGAAGAATCTTCATCCCCTTTCTCAGCATCGCCTTCTGATCCTCCACGACCGTTTCTTCCTCATCCAGCTCATTGGGATATTTGATCCCAGGCATTAGATGATCCTTACAGGCCTTGAAAACTCATCGACCGAACTCGCGCCCGTCCAAGGCCATGTTGAGCATTCCTTGGCTGTACTCAACAACGACTTTAGAAATTTCCACCTCATAATTTGAGATGGTCCTCTGTAAATCATCTTGAGCCAGGGTCATCTCATCCACCTTCTTGAAGGCATCCTCAGCAGTCTTATTAGCCTCCTCCGGTTGGCGCGTCAACTCTTCATTCGCCTCTTTGGATAGAACTTTTTCCACCTCGAGCTCAGAAACGAGCCCCAAGGCCTTCTCTAACTCCTGCTTAGTCAACTCATGGGTCCGCTCCAGCCGGCCTATGTCCCGACTCCTCCTCACCATATCAACCGCCCGAAACACCAACTAAAATAAGAATGTGTTAGTCTTAAAGGGCATACAAACAAGTTAAGCAAGCTAGACTTCGAAGACAAACTTCAGTAGTCATCATGAACATTGCCTTCGACGTTACAGAAAGGTTTGGGATGCTAGCTCATCCCTCTCTGAGGGAAGTGGTAGTATGGTCCTCAAAATGTTCTATTGAGGTAGTGTAAATCGAGGGATTGCCTTCACCCACGAGGGTCAATCGATCAGCTTGGATATTCTTAGAGCTAATCATCCTCGAAGACTGAGCGGGAGCATCCGAGTTAACCTCTTGAGTCCAAAATAGCAAAAATCAATTATGTAAGACCAGGAATATAAATAGAAGCGCAAAGGGGATCATCTTTACCGGCAGGAGGGGAGCTTCTTCATCCATAGAGGGATGGGGTGGCTCCATGGCCACATCATGCTCCACCTCGACATCTTGAGCTTTGCGTCTTCTCCTTTTCATTGAAGGATCTCCCCTGCGGATGCCTGGAACTGCATTATCCTAATTTTTTATCAACTTGGGATCCTCTCGCTTGTTTAGGGATTTGAGACTCTTTGACCTCTTAGCTACGGTTTGTGCAAGTTCACTAGCCGATGGAAATTTACACACTGAAAAGAAAGAAAATGAATAATATTAAGTTACCTGGAAAAACCTTAGGCCCAAGATGATAAATAAGCTCTGATTGGCCAGGCTCTATAATCCTAATGTTTTTGGCCATAGCCCAACTGATGTTTTGGCATGGCCATACCCCTTGCTTGAGGGCCCTAAAAGCTTCTACCCTAGGATCTGAGCCGGTAGTGTTGTGGGCCATATCAGGTGAAAGATTCCACTCGGAAGGAAACCAAGGATGGCTGCCTTCTTGCTTTATGAAAATATAATAATTTTTGAAATGCTTCACCGAGTCCACTTTGTTGGTAAACTTATAGAATCTACCACGATGGGCAAAGTGATAGAGATCTTCACTCATAGTCTTCCTTAAAGATGCGATACGTCGGAAGAACGTGGCGTCAAATTGCATCCCTAACCCTGTGCAAATGAGATAGTGCCTCACCAGGTCGATCCAAGCATTGGGATGCAATTGAGCCTGGTTAAGATGGAACTCCCTCAAGGCATTGCTGATGCCTTTGGGTAAGGGTTAAACAAAGCCTGACCAAATTTGGTCCATATAAATCCCGAAATACCCCTCAGGCGGGTAAGTGATCTGCTGAGTTTTTTATGGAAGCAAAATCTCACATTCCTTAAGCCAAGGGAAAACATCCATCTTAAACTTCAAATCCACCCGGTCTTGAATGGATTCAATTAGATCAACTCGGGGTGTCCTATTCACTATCTCCCTAGCTTTCTCCTTTCCCTTGGCTAAGGTTGAGGGGTGAGTAGCCACGTGCTGCCTCATCGAGCAAGTGGAGGCTCTTTTTATTCTATTTGTATGAGCTGAAACTCCGATCGCTGATTTAGGCAGTGCCATGGAAGTTCGACCCATTTTTTCATCCAATTTAGCCCATGCGGTGGTAGAAGAAGACTAAGAACTTCAGGTGGATCTACCACTTGAAGCACGATCACCATCCGATTCGGACATGGCTTCAATCGTTTAGGGGTCCCTAAAGGGCGAGACACAATTAGTATAGTCTATGTCTAAAGGCTTAAAGTATTTCAAATTCATCTCAGCTAAGTCTCTATTAAATTGACTACAATGGTAGAGGCCGAGTCAGTCATTGTCACCTATTAAAACCCTAATCAGTCAGAAAATATCCTAAAGAATCTAAACTTAGTTCCAGGTGACGCAAACAATTTTTGAATTATCTACGTTAATTCGTTGGATCTAAGCAGCAAGGTAAAGAGACATACAACAAATGTATCAATTAATTGGGAAATTTAGATCAAAAAATATCTTACACATTATCATATAATTCCGGAAAAAGTCGAAGAACATGCACTTATGGGAAAATCGGAGAACATGTGATTATGTGGCATTAACAAGAGTATAATTCTGGAAAATAAAATGCAAAAACCCCTTTTTCCTAACAAGCCTAATTAAGTCAACAAGGGAGAATCAAAAAGCAATTGATCAACAAATAGGTAATGGCATAACATTCTCGTAAAATCAAAATCAAATAAATAAGAAAAAATGAAATGCATAACAAATAAGCATTTGAATAAAAGAGGAACAAGAAAAGATAGAAGCTTACTTGTGAAGAGGATGAAGTTGATCGAAAGAAAAGGCAACAGGTAGCAGAACTCAATGAAGAAACTTCAAGGTCACCGAAGAAGAAGAGGAATTTCAAAAGTGGTAAAATGGAGGAAAGAGAAATGGAAATCTTTAAATAGGGGAATGAAAAGACATTTAAAGAGATGCCCCTCCCCTTCTTGACACGTGGCTCACTACCTACCCCACATTCAAAATTCAAAAAGACGTGAACTTTTCAGTTCGTGCTAAATTATACACCCTAGAAGCCTAATGTGTTCCCTAGAAGCTTCTCACCTATGCGTGATATTTCTGCCTGACCTAGGCAGATCTCAAATTTGCACTCCTAAAGAAGCTCACACACTGATTGGGGACTTCTGATAACATAGTCAAATATTAGCGAACGCGTGCGTGTCAAGCAAGACACCCAGGCGGATCATTTCCTCCTCGAGCAGGGAACGATACTATGATAAGGATAGGAACGTTCTTACCAATCTAGGCGGATCCCATTCGCCCTGAATGTGAAAAACCTGGTAAAGTCTTCCCCTTGTTTCTTAAAGAGGGAAATGTTGAAGCGGTAGCTAAGCTGAGTTGGCTTATCCGCCTAGACCGATCTTGATGCCTCAGGGTGATAAGTGTATAATTACACTTATTATCATAATATTTTCAATCATAAAATGATATGGTTTTGAGTCATTTTATACTTCATATAAAAGATTTCAAGTGGTATGTAGTTATTTTTTATGCAAGTGAAGAAATTAGGTGAATCTTGGAAATGAAATGATCAAAAGTGGAATTCTATGGAAAAAGAGTGAAAAAGGTGCAAAAAGATGCGTGGAACACAAGGAATTAGCTAAGGATCGAAGTTGTCAAAGATCGATAAAGTTGCAAAGAAGAATCATGAAGAAACAGCATTTCACGATAATGACACCAATTCACGGTCACGATTTGTCACTCTTCATAAACAAAAAATTGCCAACCAATGTTCACGATCGTGAGATGTAATTCCTGATCGTGACTTATGACAGTTAATGGTTATCTCTTTTCAACTACCAACCGCCAAATAACAACGATCAACCGCCATCAACTACCAACCGAAAAGTCACCCTTTGGAAGTCAACCAATCATGAAATGGTGTCTTTCCATTATGGATGAGGATGAATCTTTGCATCTAATCAAAATGAAGTGATGCAATTCTTTGCCAATGGACACGACTCTTCGTTTGGATAGACGCAACCATTCGTACTCTATAAATAGGGTTCAACTTCAACCATTTTTGTAGGCAGAGAATTTGGATTGAAAGTGTGATACATGTTAGACTGGGTTGTTGGGTAATGGTAATTAGAAAATGGGTTGTTGGGCCATATTATCTAATTTAATAATTTAAACCCATTTGCTCCATTAATTACCCTTGTACAGCCAGTATATCCTTATCATGCTTTTGAACTCCATTAAAGCCCA
>CATIWQ010049722.1:0-20199 GCA_949673415.1 Euphorbia schlechtendalii | reverse complement strand
TGTTGATCTGACGCGGCCTTTCACATTCATTGTTGGTTTTCAGCAATGATGGAGTTTCTTCGAACGGTGTACCATTTCGTTTTCCGTGCAATTTATTGTATATATTAGGGTATGTGTATCCTCAATGTTCTTTTGCTTATCTTGGCTTTCTGCTAGTGTGTTGCTATTAATTTTCCCATCTCATCGCTGTCTTCTAACAAATTGCCGTCTAACTTCTTCCTCTTTGATTGGGTGAGTTGCCCTTCTTTTGCTCTAATTTCTTTTTATTCTAAGATAATGTCTTCAAATTCATCCGATTCTTGTGCCCTAGTCCACCGCGCCGGTCACCGTCAATCGGTGGAGGAGAGTTCTCCTCGTCCTGTTGCGGTGCTACCATTGAGGGGCCCCGGGAGATCCGCCGCGGTGGAGGTGGTGGGAGGTGGCTCGGGCTCTGTCCCGCGCCATCAATTTGTAACGGGGGAGTCCTCTTCTCCCTTTCCCGCCGAAGGGGTGGATTGTCAAACGCCCACCACCATCAAGTAAAAGGAGGTCAGCGAAATCTTCCAGTTATTGGTGGGAGCATCGCGTGGCATGCTGGGGAAGGCCCCGAAGAAAGGTGAGGTAATGTGGAATCCTCCGAAGGAGGATTTGGTGCTTGTGATTTATTAGCAAGTACTTTGGGGATTCCGCTTTCCTCTAGAAGCTGGTGTGGTGGATGTGTTGCGTGAGTTTGGTTTATGCCCTGAGCAACTTCATCCCAACGCCTGGATCGTTTTAGCTATCCTGGCGTGGATGTGGCGCAAGTTGGGTTTTACCCTCTCGGGGCGTGTGTTCTGTCTGTTTTTCCGGCCCCGTACGATGCACGTGGGGGCTTTTGTATTTTGGGGTAGCACAAGAGAAACCACACCAAAACCAGTGGAAAAGCAATCCCATGTGAGGGATTTTAAGGACAAGTGGTTTTGGATCTTCCCAGCACCTGACAAAGTTGAGGAGGACGTGCCGAATCCCTTGAGGGATGGGAGGTTTCCTTTCCATACTCGCTGAAACCATACCCCTGAGGATCCCCATAGCTGGCGCTGAGTCAAAGATTTGAGCGCTTCGCAACGCCGAGAGGCTGAAATTATTCGCCAAATCTGACCAAGTATCCATTGGCATGTAGCGGAGTACTTGCTTGGTCAGCCCGATGGCCTCTTTTACTGGATGGATCAAGGGGCCATTGCATATACTGATTTAACTGCTGGGGGTGGTGAGATTTCGAAAAACTGATCATTTTTTTTCTTTTTATTTGTAGGAATGGCTCGTATTAAGTGGAAACCAAAAATTATTCCTGCAGTGGCAGCAGTAAGGACACAGGTGCCTGAGGTGGTCTCGCTGGTGGCAGCTGTTGGTCCCCTACTGACAATGGCGAAGGTGACCCCGATAGTGGAGGTTACCGCTGAGGGCTGGGCGCAGCGACTGCTTGAGCAGTGGATTGTAGATCCTCTTCTTGCTTCCCAGGGAGCCGTGAAGGGGGAGGAGGGGGATGTAGTTATTATAGATACTCCTCCTCCTAGGAACGTAGTGCTCGCAACCGGCGCTGAGGAGCTTCGTGCTAGGGAGAAGGCTCCTACTGCTGCTGCAAGGGGCATAGAGATCAGGGAGAGGGGATAGAAGCGTCCCCACAATGACGGCGATGCTGGAGGGAAGTCCTCCAAGGGGAAAGCTCCTTTGATAGAGGAGGAGCAAGTTCAGTGGGCGAAATACAATCCGCCATTGGTATGTTTGATAATTAAAATTTTGACTGTTGTTTCTTTTTGCTATGTGCACCAAACATTGATCGGCTTTTTCGAAGTTATGGTGAAAGGTCCATGGGGAAGATGTCTCTTTGCTGAAGCTCGAAGTTTTGGAGGAGCTGGGGCGTTATACCGAGCTCCCTAGCAAAGATGCACGCTATGGTGTTATGGGTCCTGCCGAGCTTGGGGCCTATGTTGAGCAGCAGGCTTTTCTTGTGAGTATTTCCCTTCATGTCTAAGGATCGGTTCGTTAGTTATATATGTGTTTTGCGTCTTTATTGTTGGTTGTCTAATTTTGTTCGTGTTGCTGTGAAGGCCTTTTTTGCTGCTCATCGGGTAGCGAAGGCGCTGGTTGAGGCAAAACGTCAGGTGGAGACAGCCTATACTACTTCCCAAAGCAGTGACAAACGGCTGAAAGAGGTGCAAAGGGAGCGCGATACCTTTGCGGAGTTGGAGGAGACCGCCCAGAGGTTAGGGGAGATAGGCAAGAAACAAGCTGCGGAGCTGACCCAAGCTCTTAAGGATTTGAAGTATTCTGAGGGGAAGAGGAAGGATTTGGTGAGCACAATGCGAGCCATGGAGGAGAAGCATGGGGTGGTGCTAGCCAAGGTTAAATCCGTCGCTGAAGCTGAGGAGAAAAGGCTTAAAGCACTGATAGAGGAGGAGAAGGAACAGCGAGCCAAAGTGGCTAAAAATTTGGAGGACGCGATAAAAGGGCTGGGGTATTGGAGGACCATTGCCGAGGGTAATACCGCAGCGCTGCGGGATCTCCAGTATAAGCAAGATTGTCATAAGGCGAAGTACAAGCTTAAGGTGAAGCAGACTCGCGAAGATTGGCGGGAGGACAATCTCAGCTATCGGATCGCTTTTCTTCGCGCTGTGCGTGCTATTTCCTAAAGTGAACATCGACGATCTTACTCAACTAGCCCCACCTGATGAACCCCTCGGCCGCTGGGAGGAAGATGAACGCATATTTGGGCCTCCCGCGCCGGAGCCTTTTTATTCAAACGTCTCTTCTGTAGCGACGGAGGACGAGGAAGTTCAATCGTGACAGCCTCCATCTTTCTTCTTCTTTCTTGCTTTGTATTCTTGTTTAAAAAAAATTTGAACTTTTGTAGCTATTGAGTTCGGCTTTGTGAACTCAACCCATTCTATGAATGAAACCCTTTTATGCCCATACATTCTGTTTATCGCTGAGTTAGTAGTCTTTGCTGAGTTTTCTTGCTCATGATCTTTTATTTTGATCAATTACCTAGATAACAAAATTTCCAATATTTTCTTGCCAGATGTTGAAATAACTGTTTTGTACCATAATTTATCTTGTATGCTATTCAGTGATATAAAGGGGAACTTGACCCTGCGTTTTTATTGGCTTATGACTTTGCCGCTGGAATCTCGCTGATCCACCCCTCGGGTTGTTTTAACTTTGACTTCATAACGTGATAACGCTGAGGGGATCTCGTTGATCCAATCTTGCAGGTTATTTTGCACGTTTTAATTTCGAAACGTGACAGCACCGAGGGGATCTCGCTGATCTGACCTTGCGAGCTGTTTTACGTGTTTTATTTTCTAAGTGTGATAGCACCGAGGGGATCTCGCTGATCTGACCCTGCGGGCTGTTTTACGTTTTTCGATTTCTAAGCGTGATAGCGTCGAGGGGATCTCGCTGAGCTATTACTTTAATTTCAAAGCGTGGTAGCACCGAGGGGATCTTGCTGATCTGACCCTGCGGGCTATTTTACTTGCTTTAATTTCAAAGCGTGGTAGCGCTGAGGGGATCTCGTTGATCTGACCCTGCAGGCTGTTGCTTTAATTTCAAAGCGTGGTAGAGCCGAGGGGATCTCGCTGATTTGGCCCTACGGGCTGTTGCTTTAATTTCAAAGCGTGGTAGCGCCGAGGGGATCTCGCTGATCTGACCCTGCGGGCTGTTTTACTTGCTTTAATTTTAAAACGTGGTAGCGCTGAGGGGATCTCGCTGATCTGACCCTGCTAGCTATTTTTACGTGGTCATCCATTTACTCAAATGGGAGTGGTTCGTAAGAAGCTGTATTTTCATTGCTCAGAGAGTTTACAAAACATAATCTTAGTGAATAGATGTACAAAATATCACTCGTCAAGCTCTTGGGTAAAACTTTCGAAGAGATGTTGCGTTCCACGTGCGAGGTAGGACTTTTCCCTGAATGGTGGACAACTTGTAGACGCTATCTCCTATACATTTTACCACTTTGAATGGACCTTCCAATTTGATGCCGAGCTTTCCTCGCCCCTCTCTTGCTTGTGAGTCCTTTGTATTTCGAAGGACCAGCTCGCCCTCTTGGAATGTCAACGGTTTGATCTTCTTGTTGCGTATGAGCGCTATGCGTTGTTTGTATTCTTTCATGCGTATGAGATCTTGCTTTCGCCTTTCCTCCAGCAAATCCAAGTTGTGCCTCAGCAAATCATTGTTCGAGGAACCCTCGATGTAGTTGGCCACCCTCGCGCTGGGGGTGCCGATGTTTACAGGGAGCACCGCCTCTGTTCCGTAAGTGAGAAGGAAGGGTGTTTCACCTGTTGTTGTTCGAGGAGTGGTCTTGTAGGACCAAAGGACATTGTTTAGCTCTTCAAGCCACGCTGAACCATGTTCTTGAACCCTTGTTTTGATTCCCTCCAAGATGGTCCAGTTAGTAACCTCCGTCATATCGTTTGTCTGAGGATAGGATACGCTGGAGAAGCGGAGCCATATTTTTAGCCTTTGGAAGAAGCATTTGAACGCATGACAGTTAAATTGCGTCCCATTGTCTGCTATGATAGTGTGGGGATGTCTGAGAAGAGTGGTTTTAGTGTGTTCTTTATAATCGTAATTACCTCTACAGTAGGAGATCATCTTGCTATTTATAGGGTTGTATGTAATGATGATATGCAGGACCCGCCTATAAGAGGTGCACGTGTGGCAAGCCGCTTGGGGGTCTTGTCAATCGTCGGAGCATTAAATGGTTCGTTCCTACCAGTCAGAATTGCATTCAATGTGACAGAGGAGAGAGAGGGAGTGCGCCGGATCAGCATGGGTACCACTGATGGTATGTCGGCCCAAGCGCGGTAGGTAGTGCTGATGGCCTTTATCGGCGAACTTTATCTTTGTCTAAGTGTGCTGCTGAAAGGGATTCGGCGCGTGTTTGTGCCGAGGCCTCATTTGAATGCCTTGCCCTTGGGCCAAGGTGCACCTATTTGGGCCTTTAGTAGGCCTTGATATCATATATGAAATGAAATTTTAGTTCTACGTTCGCAGATTTAAGTTAATGTTATATATTGTGTATTGGCGTGTTATGGTAATTTTGGATTTCAACAATTAAACATTAGCGTTTAAACTCTGTTGATGAACGCCTAAGTCTCGCCTAGACCTCGATTAATCCTCACCTAGATTTGTGAAAGCTCTAACCGCCTAACTAGTACCTAGCATTTTTTTAAACACCAATTAATATTGCCTTTACTTGTTAGTATTGTTTTAATCAATTATGTTTCTAAAGTAGGATTCGATCTGAGTTTGAATTGTTCTTTATTTCCAAGAAATTACCTGAAAAATTATTTTATTATGCTCAATTTTGATTTACCATCACGTGCATGCTCATAATTACTTATACAATATAATTTAAGTTGTGTTGATCCAAAATTCAACACTACATGTGAGGAAATTATATTTGGAAGAATTGAAATCAAGTGACCACCAACATTCCAAATATATAAATGAATAAATACATCGAATAGACCGAATTCTCCCCAATTTTACATTTTATGTTATTTTAGACAACTTGTTAGAAAATTGGTATAATTGTTTTTTTACAGATTCAGAATTTGTACGTCTTCCAAAATAGAATTGATAGATAGTAGAACTATGTATATATATTTATCCAATTATTTGTGATGAGATGCTTCGTCCTTTTTTTTTTTTGGAAAAACAGATGCTTCGTCCTTTGCTTCTATAACAATCTTTGCTGCTGCAAATATAATATTATACTGTATATAGTTAATCACATGCATCTATAATTAATATTTCTAGATTAGATCAACAAGATCATACTATAATTTTATTTAACAATTTACAAATATGGTTGAAATTTGAAGTATAAAACTTAAAGAAGCAAATTGGTTGGCAATGTAGTGATGGCCTACCATGCATTCCACCTTCTAGTTAATATGTAACAACTTTTATATCTTCGTTTATAAATTTCACAAAAGTAATAAGATTAGGCATGCACACCATCTCAAATTCATTCATTGTAAATTCAATAATTTCTTACTTATTATTTTTATGTTGCAGCCAAAGCTGGTCACATTTCGCAAGCTCTATGCGAAATAAGAAATAAAGGTTCTTTCGTTTGAAAGTATTTTACGTAAAATTGAGATATATTAATTATGATAGATGTATTATTTTAAGAAAATATTGTGCAATTGCATTTACATTAAATATAAAGAAAAACCCTACCCCATTTCATATGTCATTCGAACCTGAGAATTGGGATCTATAGAGGTAACAACTTTAATCTTAACCCCTAGTTGAAGACATTAATCATTATATTATGAGAAATATTTATTAAAAATTACAATTATATTTTTATTATTTTAAATTAATGGTTTAATTAATTTATAATGAATTCATGAATTCAAAAATTTACACATAGAAAAATTGAATTATGTTTAATTGTAATCTTAAACCATCATATTCTTGTTCTATATCAACTATTTAAAAACGATTCTAGTTGACTCTTCCCACGAGAAGGCAGAAAAATAAAGGAAAGAGATTTTCTCCTCACTTAACAATACTTATACACCGTGGCTGCATAAACGCATGCTACTATTGCCTATTGGTCTGGAACAGTAAATTACTCTCTCCGTTTACTAAATATTATCTATTAAACTAATTCATAATTTTTAAGATAACAATTAACCGAATGAGGTGATTTATTAATTTACCATTTCATAAACGTCATATTCAATTTTCAAGATTTTATTAATATGTTTAATAAAAATAATTTGCAAGTGTTTTAATATTGTTTCCTACCGTCTTCACTTGTTATTGGAGATTGAAATATAATTATCTTGAAAGTTGAACAAATTAATAGGGATAGCAATGGAAAACTTAAAGAAAAAATACTTTGAAAATTTAAAATGACAATAAAAAAGAAAAATCATAATTTTTTAAAATGATAATATTTAGTATAATTCAGAAAGTAACAGTGGTTAATATAATAGGGCAGTTAAGTAGTCGCTATATTTCACACAAATGGTCGGCAGTTAAACATCATCATCCACGTCCATCTGTCAATCTTATGTCCTACAAGACATTGTTGATGATGCAATCCTTTTAGCATCTACTCATGTCAATGCTTTATTTGTGTCCACCCATGATGTTGATTTCCACTTCCCCTTTCTACTTTATTCCCTTAGTGTATTTAATAGATGTTCACATTTTAAGATTAAATACCTAGGCATTATATCTCCAACCTTGTTGCCTTTCAATTAAACTTGTATTTCTTTGATTTCAAGCCGCCATTAACTTAAATATGCTCAATACAATAACTTACTTGGACTATACGTTGAACTTTGAAGAATAGGCAGATGAAATTGACATTAACAAAAAAAATTAATGTCCTTTTTGTAAAAAAATTATAAAAAAGGGAGTATTTTGATCCTTCAGCTAGACGGATTTAACTCTTTCACTTTGCATTTTAGGAAAATCTCAATTAGAAATTGATATGTGTTTTTAGTAAGCCAAACTACAGTCTGAATTGATAAATAAACTTTGGATTCCAGCAAATTAATCCTCCTTCCAAATTGACCTTTAATCATTTAAGATGTGACCTTTTTTTATAACTTGATCCAAGAATCTGCTGCCATAGAACTATAGAAGTAAACAGACAAAGCAGAAAGCTTTATACATCTGACAGCAATCTCCTGCTGTTGCTGATGGCAATAAAAGGCGCATAGAAATAGAAAGACACCATCTGTAGAGATAAGATTCAATAGAAAACATGATGATAATAGCGGGGCAAAAGAAAGAAAGAAAGAATTTGCGTGAATCAGATGCCAAAAGAAGCTATAATTGAATGTCTTTTCCTCGTAGAAGCAAGTTAGGAATTTTGTCTAGTGGAAGATAGCAAGCAGTTTTCAAGGGCAAAAAAACAGAGAAAGATTCACATGCATGATTGCAAGTAGGATAAGAAATTGTTAATTCATTTAAATTGGACCATAAACCTTATCATTATAATGGGTTCTATTGCGGAAAAGTAATCAAGCATCCTTGTAAAACTTATTTTAAAGCAGTAACATAAGTCAATGAAGATTTGGAATTATCCCCTTTTTTCATTTCTCTTTGATAAAATTATTGTTCTAATTTTGAAATAAATTGAATCTCACCTAGAACAAGTGAAGAACTCCCCTTTAAGCTATGTGATGTATATGAATTTGGTTGGAGTCAAAAAAAACAAAATTTCTCTACAAATTGCTTCTAAGCGCAGATGAATTGTAGCACAAGTATCAGTAAACTGAACATGGACCAAACCTGCACAACAAAAAAGTTTTGGGTGGTGCAATTAGAAACCATTAAATTGGTCAATAATGAAATTTAAAGGTTAAAGATTGAAACTTTTTTCTTACATTGATCTTGAATGCTGAAGAATAAGTTAATCCTCCTTCAAGAGAACCCTGTACTCCAATGTTATAAACTGGAGATCCATCAGGGAAAAACAAGCCATAATTCCTCTCTGAAGTTGGACCAGGCTTTAAATTCTCGTTAAAAAGTGCAAACACATGCACATCAACCGGAACCGACGGTTTTGCCGGTGTTCCTTTTCTGTCCTGAATTCTCTGCAACAAATTACCATTATAGGCTCCTGCATTTTCAGGTGAAGCTCCTACTTCGTCATTATCCCCTTTCGAAGGCCAGCCCGTCTCGGAAATCTTTATTTCGATATTCGTGTGCCCCATCGCTTTGATCGCAGAATAAACAGCATCTATTTGAGCATACAACATGTTGTCGTAGTTCAAATTTGTGGCCGGATCTGTCATCCCTTGGTTTGGCCGGAAAAGGACATAGTCTAAAGACACCTCATTCGGGCTGTTCTTATATGCGAAAAACGGGTACGCGTTGATTAGGAAAGGCGAATTCACTTGAGCATGAAAATTCAACAATGGCTGGATGTATTGTGCAAGATCTGGCCGGAAACTCCCCGCCGATGGAGGGTAAGAATTGGCTAAAAAAGTGAGTGAATGTGCGCTTGAAACCGTTACTTGCTTGTCCAATCCAAGATTAACTAGAGCATGGTAAACATTTTGCATTGCAGGAAGGAGATTAACCATTAATTGAGTGTCATTGCCGCTGAAAACCTCGTTTCCTACTACGATACAGGTGATTTTGGTTTGGGGAAGGTGAGGTTGGAGATGCTGTTGAATCCACGTTTGAGCTTTCATTGGATCAGTCATTGTTTGGAGATATTCGTTGCCAAGTCCAACAATGAATTCAACATTTGAATTTGAAAAGGCAAGCAGCACATTGGGATCGGCATCGTAGAGTTTTACCCTTGTAATGTTGAGGGATTGAAGAAGACCCGCAACCCGAGTTGGAGACGGAAGATTGTTAGCGATCTGGCCATAGTTAATCCCAAAGCCAAAACTCTGTGTCTGCGCAATTGAATCTGCCAAAACATAGTTCATTTAGGCATTTGATCAAACACCTTCAAGGCCCAACAATTCACAGCTCATAAACAGAACCAGAACCGTTAGAAAACTGAAAAATTCAACAAAAATTATGCAGTCTCAGTCATTAGAAGCTCCCAATCATTGTCTTTCACATTCTTGCAACTTTAGAAAAAAAGTAGTTAGTTAATTAAAGAAAAGAACAAACCTGAAAGAAAAAGAAGCAGGAAAAGTAATTTGAAAAGGGAAAAGCAAGAGCTGCTGGCCATAGATGATATGATCTGATCTTGCCGCCGCCGCCGCCGCCGCCGCCGCCGGGACACCGCCGGGACACCACCAACTCGATTGAGCAAAACGCACCGTTTGACAACTTACTTATTACAAAGTGTTGCTCTTGTATTTATAATGTGCGTGTCTGGTTAGTACTGTGTATGTGAGCTCGTTTTAGCGTTAATTAGGCTCTCCAGCGTGATTGTTCTGTTTTCTGAGTGTGCGTTGATTTTTATGATGATTTTTTATGGACCCACTTGATTGTTACACGTATGATGTTTCAACTGTCTATATAGTATCTATGTATGTACTATGTAGTCACTATTGCATTTGATTGTCTCCTTAGGAGATTTTTTTATTATTCAGTTATTTACTCCTAATTAATTCATTAAATATTTAAATTCTTTATCTAATAGTAAATGAATAATAAAGAGTTTCTTTCTTCTTTAGATTTCCCATTAAACAGGCACTTTAATTATTTGAGAAATATTTAAATGAGAAATAAATTTGTATATAATAATATCGATACCATAGTTATTTATGACATAAATATTATCATTAATATGTGAATTTTATAACATATTCGTTCAAGGAAAAAATCATGATTTTGCGGTTCACAAGATTTAACATTATACTCCCTCCGTCTACTAAATATTGTCGTTTTAACTAATTTACAGTTTTTAAGATAACAATGAAACAACCCTTACTGTAAGAACAGAATCCTAATCATAGCAGTAAATTTTTTTTTAAACTTATATTAACAAAAGTTATCATACACATATTTATTTCATACTAATACTTGTGATCGTTCATCTATATAACAATAAAATATATCATTATAAAGTTCTCTTTGCTACTTAATTTTAATGTAATCCAAAAACATATATACTAAGTCTCACATCCCGACATTTATCAATTTTATATGCTTATACTGGCGAGGCAAGAGAGTTTGAAATGGAACACAGCCAGCCAACCTTTCATCCATGATGTCTACAGGTAGTGAGCTTCTAGTATAAACTTTATCTATAGCTTCAAAACACTGAAAAATGTATAGCGATTTTAATGAGTCGCAAGCTCAGTGAATATAAACACTCAATGAACTGACAATTGCACAAATTCATACAGTTACATATTACATATTCAATGGATATTCAGAATTGTATACTAATGAATGAGTTATTTATTATTTGTTGTGACATTACCAGCCAAACTATTACCCCGGGATACATGTAACATGTAACAGATAATAAATGATTCGCTGGCCAGCCTTGAAACAAAACATGACCTTTCGGTTCATGTAAAAAAAAAACATGACCTTTCGGTTCATGTAAAACAGAATATGACCTTTCGGTTCATGTGAAACAGGACATGACCTTTCGGGTCATGTAAAACAGAACATGTATTGCAATATTTTGAAAGGTATGTCACAACTTTTCCTTTTTCATTTCCTTCGATCATTGTGCAAGTATATATATCATATAAAATCATATATCAATTTCATCAAGTATGGAACTCATTTCATTTCATCAAAACAATTCACCAATACATATACATACATGCAAATTCACAATTCACAATAAATCAATTTTCATATCACACATATTCAAATATCACATTTCAGAAATTCATTTGCAAATGATTACCACATATCACATATAAGTCATATCACATTTGCAAATGATTATCACATTCAAATATCATATATTATCAAGTCATGGCAATTTTAAAATCATACATCAATACACAATGAACACATTTCAATTGCAAATACAATGTCAAGTTCATATCATATTTATACTCACAATATAACCAAGCCAATTCCCTCGGAAGCGACTTGAACCTTCTTCTGATACACTTTCAATATTCTGAGCTCCTGATTCCTACTTTCTCTTCTTCCTCTTCTTCTCTAAGCTCTTCAAAGGCTGCGTTTTTCTCTTCCTTTTTGATGAATTATCTCATCTTATCTTAATCTTATCAGGTCATATAATATCTAACTAGCCAAAAGATCATTTTACCCTCCTTTATTATTAAGTATAAATACCAATACTTATAACTATACTATACTATACTCATACTTATTCCATACTAATTCTAATAAATAACAATCCCAAATGGTACTAAAATATTTTAACCAACTATAATTATTTTCTTCTAAATATCATCCCGAAATTATCTATTTAAATATTCAATTTCATGTTTTATATATTTTAAACTAATGTCTAAAACAATATATGATGTATAATTATACCATATAATAAATTTCATGACATATAACATATGTCTCTAAATGCAAATATGATGTTATGAAATGGGATGTTACAATTCTCCCCCTCTTTAAAAAAAATTTCGACCTCGACATTAATTACTTGTATTATGAAATAGAAAAGGATAATCCTTTCTCATTCGTTCCTCTGTTTCCCAAGTAGCTTCCTCAACTGAATGACTTTTCCAAAGTACTTTGACCAATGGTATTTCCTTGTTTCGTAATTATTTAATCTTATACCCAATAATTGCCACTAGTTCTTCCATATAACTCAAATCATCTGCAATTTCTATTTCTTGGTCCTTCAGTACATGTATAGGGTCTGAGCTATACTTCCTCAACATGCTCACATGAAAAAAATTATGAATTTAAGCTAACTCTAATGGTAGTGCCAATCTGTAAGCAAGTGGACCAATCTTTTCAAGAACTTCATATGGCGCAATATACAGTGGACTTAACTTTCCCTTCTTTTTGAATCTTAACAAGCCTTTCCAAGGTGACACTCAAAGAAAAACTTTATCCCCCACTTGATATTCCATTTCTCGTCTATGTTGATCAACATAACTTTTCTATCTATCTTGTGATGCCTTAAGTCCGCTTCTTACTATTTTCACTTTCTTAACCGTATCTTGCACTATTTCCGGACCTTCCAATATCCGTGTTCCTTCTTCATCCCAATATATAGGAATTCTGCATTTCCTTCCATATAAGGCCTCATACGGTGCCATACCAATATTACTATGGTAATGATTATTATAAGCAAATTCCATCAAAGCAACATATTCATCCCACGCACCTTTGAATTGCATAGCACAAGTTCGAAGCATTTCTTCCAAAGTCTGAATTGTTCTCTCTGATTGACCGTCTATTTGAGGATGAAAAGTAGTGGTGAAATTCAGTCTTGTACCCAATGCTTGCTGAAGACTTTTCCAAAATCGAGATGTTAATCTAGGGTCTCTATCTGACACAATGGATATTGGTACACCGTGTAATCTAACAATTTCGTTCACGTATCTCCTTGCCAAGTTCTCCAATGAACAACCCCACTGAATAGGCAAGAAGTGAAATGACTTTGTCAATCTATCAACGATAACCCAGATAACATCATTCTTTCTTGGAGTTTTCGAAAATCCATACACAAAATCCATAGTAACCATTTCCCATTTCCAAACTGGTATAGGCAATTGTTGCAATTTCCCACCTGGAGCTTGATGTTCAATCTTTACTTGTTGACATGTTAAACACTTTGAAATGTACTCGGCAATGTCTTTCTTCATTCCGGACCACCAAAAATGAGGTCACAAAGTATGATACATCTTTGTCATTCTCGGATGCATAGCATATATAGCAGAATGGGCCTATTCTAAGATCTCCTTCCGTAAATTATCAACATCTTGAACACAAACTCTTTGCCCTAACATCAAAGTACCACTTTCTAATGTAAAGTTTGTACTTTTCGCTTGCTTAACATTTTCCATAATTTCTTTTAATTGTGGATCTCGAAATTGAGCTTCTTTGATTCGATCATGTAACATCGGTATCATCTTGAAATTAGCTAGCAAAGCTCCATTTTCACCTAGCTTTAAGTCAACATTCATAGCCCATAATTGTACCAAATATGGAAGTTTAGAAACCTGATAATTAGCCATTAAACTAATAGATTTTCTGCTCAAAGCATCAGTGACAACATTTGCTTTTCCCCGATGATATTCAATCGTAAAATCATAATCTTTTAATAACTCTAGCCATCTTCTTTGCCTCATATTCAGTTCTTTTTGACAACAAATATTTCAGACTCTTATGATCAATAAAAATCTGAAATGTTTCTCCATATAAATAATGCCTCCAAATCTTCAAAGCGAACACAACAGCAGCAAGTTCTAAATCATGAAAAGGATAAGATAATTCATATGGTTTTAATTGTCTTGATGCATATGCAATTACCTTACCATGTTGCATTAAAACACAACCCAAACCTTGGTCAGAAGCATCACTGTAAACAACAAATCCTCCTGTACCAATTAGAATTGTCAAAATTGGAGCTGAAGTCAATCGTCGCTTCAATTCATCAAAACTTTTCTAACAGTCATTTATCCACTGAAATGGTACATTATTTCATAATAACTTTATCATTGGAGCAGAAATAAGAGAAAACTAGTCAACAAATCATCTGTGGTATCTGGCTAAACCTAGAAAACTTCTTATTTCTGCTACATTTTTCGGTGCTTCCCATTAAACCACTGCTTCAATCTTCTTAGGATCTACTTCTATGCCTTGACCAGAAACAACGTGACCCAAAAATAATACATGATCTAGCCACAATTCACATTTGATAAACTTTGCATACACTGCTTTTCTCTCAAAATCTGAAACACAATTCTCAAGTGTATGCTCCTCATTGCTTTTCGAATACACAAGTATATCATCAATGAAAACAATAACAAACTTGTCAAGATATTTCTGAAATACTTTATCCATCAAAGCTATGAAAGCTGCAGGTGCATTCCTCAAACCAAACGACATCACAAGAAACTCATAATGCCTATATCGAGTTCTAAAAGCAGCTTTTGGAATGTCTTGCTCTGAAACTCTAAGTTGATGATACCCTGACCTCAAATCAATTTTAGAAAATATTCGTGCTCCTTATAATTGATCAAATAAATCATCAATACGAGGTAAAGGATAATTGTTTTTCATTGTGACTCTATTCAACTGCCTGTAGTCAATATAAAGCCGCATTGCACCATCCTTCTTCTTAACAAATAATACTGGAGAACCCCAAGGAGGCACACTAGGTTTGATAAATCCCTTATCAAGTAATTCCTGCAACTATGTTTTTAACTCTTTCAATTCCACCCGAGCCATTATATATGGTGAAATAGAAATAGGAGCAGTCCCTGGAATTAAATCAATCATAAATTTTGTTTCCCTATCAGGTGGTAATCTTGATAAATCTGTCGGAAATACATGTGGAAATTTTCTAACCACAAGAATATCCTCAAGTGATACAACGTATGCCTTAGTATCAAATACATGAGCTAAATAGGCCTCACATCCATTTTTTATTAAACGAAGAGCACTAATTGCGGAAATTAAAAAAGCAGGCACTATCTGGCATTCACCCCGAAAAACAACTTTTGGTTAACCTGGTGATTCTAAAATAACTTCTTTGGTAAAACAATTAACAATCGCATGATGATTCGTGAACCAATCCATACCCAAAATCACATCAAATTCTCTAATATTCATTCTAATCAAATCTGCACTTAACACTACTTTATCAATTTGAATTAAACAATTTCGATGCACATGATTCACAACAACCAAATTACCCAGTGGAGTTCCCACATTAAGATCAAATCCTAAAGGTTCACAACTTATATGAAATCATAATGTCAAGATTGATGATATGAATGAATGAGTGGATGCAGGATTAATTAATGAAAAAAATCTATGTCGCAAATAGAAATCATACAAGTAACAACTTTTGGTGCATCAATCACTTCCTGTCGAGTCATAGCAAACACCCTAGCTTGTGTTGGAGGCCTAAAACTCTGAGCCTCAGACCTTCCAACATTACTTGCAGTTGCTCCTCTACCCCTGCCACTTACTGCTAGCCCACCAGTTCCACTAACTCTGGTATTCTGAATTGTAGAATCTGAATGGGTTCTTTCAGATACTCCTAGTTTAGGACAATCACGTATCAAATGATCAAAAGAACCACATAATAAATACAATCCAGTCAATCTCCTACATTCTTCTTCATGGTATTTCCCACACTGTGTACACTGAGGTTTTGATCTAGAACTTTACCCCTGACTTTGTCTCGAATAAGTTTGAGTATTCGTTCTACCTCCTTTATTTTTAGAATATCCTCCTCTGAAAGAAATTGTGATGAAGAAGAATATGTTTGACGGTTGGCAGACTTTTTACCTTGATCATCTCTGAAATTACTCTGACTTCTCCTAGCTTTGTAATCAGCATTTTCTTTTTCTAGTCTTTCGGCTCTTATTGCAGCATTTTTTAGTTTCAAATAAGTATCGATTTCTGATTGAGCTATTTTGTTTCGAATTTCATATCTGAGCCCTTCCTCAAACTTCTTACATTTATCTTTCTCAATAGCAACTAAAGATGGTAAATAGCCTGATAACTGATTAAATTTCACCTCGTACTCAGCCAATGACATCCTGCCCTGTTTCAAATTCAAAAATTACCTTATTTTGTCATCAATATACACATTTGGTATGTAGTTTTCTCTAATTTCTCAAACAAAATCATCCTAGGTCAGATTAGGAGGTTGAAATTTACTTCTTGGAACCGTCTCCCACCAGTCATAATCATCATTTTGAAGCAAGAACACTGCATAATCAAAGTTCTCTTTTGGAGTATAATGCATCTTGTTAAAAATTCATTCCAACCTTTTTAACCATCTTTATGCTATAGTTGGATCTGTAGTTCCACTAAACTCTTCTGCACCATTTTTCTTCAATTTATCAAACCTACGTTCTCATTGAGCATATGGTTGAGGTTTTGGTACCACAGAAACCTCATGACGTATATTCGATGCACACGAATGCACAGGTGATGCTATAGGTTACATTCTGGTTGGTTCCTCTCTCCTTGGGTTAACATTTTCATCAACCCTATATAGAGGTGATAAAATGTTAAATATTAACATGTGCTAACTTTCTATATGTATGCATATGATGACCCTATGATCATATCCCCGCTTTGATACCAACTGAAACACCCCTTACCTTATATTGAAAGAACAGACTACTAATCATAGTAATAAATTTTTTATTTAAAACTTATATTAACAAAAGTCATCATACATATATTTATATCATACTAACACTTGTGATCATTCATCTATATAACAACAAAATATATCATTATACCGTTCCATTACTACTTAATTTTAACGTAATCCAAAACATATATACTAAATCTCACATCTTGACATTTATCAATTCTATATGCTTATACTAGCGAGGAGAGAGAGTTTGAAATGGAACACAACCAGCCATCCTTTCATCCATGATGTTTATAGATAGTGAGCTTCTAGTACAAACTTTGTCTACAGCTTCAAAACACTGAAAATATATAGCGATTTTAATGATTTGCAAGCTTAGTGAATATAAACACTCAATGAACTGACAATTGCACAAATTTATACAGTTACATATTTACATATTCAATGGATATTCAGACTTGTATACTAATGCATGAGTCATTTATTATTTGTTGTGACATTACTAACCAAACTATTACCCCAGGATACATGTAACATATAACAAATAACAAATGATTCGCTGGCCAGCCTTATAAACAATTCGGTGATCTTTCAATCCATATAACAGAACATGACCTTTCGGTTCATGTGAAACAGAACATGACCTTTCGGTTCATGTAAAACCGAACATGTATTGCAATATTTTTGAAGGTATGTCACAACTTTTCCTTTTTCATTTTCTTCTGTCATTGTGCAAGTACACATATCATATAGAATGATATATCAATTTCATCAAGTATGGAACTCATCCATTTCATCGAAATAATTCACCAATACATATACACACATACAAATTCACAATAAATCAATTATCATATCACATATATTCGAATATCACATATCATAAATTCATACAAAGTATATTCAATTACCAAATATCATCAGTTCATATTACTTTCAAAATCACACATCAACGCAATCAACACATTTCACTTGCGAATTAAATGTCAAGTTCATTTCATATTTATACTCACAAATTAACCAAGCTAATTCCCTCAGAAGCTACTTGGACCTTCCTCCGTAGCACTTTCTATATTCTGAGTTCCTATAAATAAATAAAAATTTATATCATACTCTTATACAATGGATAGTTTCTTTCTTTTTTGTTAATAATTATCCTACAATTAGAACTTTATACTCTCATGACCTTACTAACTTCTAAAATCCATATCTCTCGAAATACTGATCCAAATACTATAATTTCAGTTTCATTTAACTCTTAACTCATAATTAAATAACATATAAAAATTTCAGAATCTTCCAACATATGTACAATTTATAGTGAATTTTTACTTTCACACTATAAATAAATTTTTCCTTGCAAAATTCAGAACTGATATTCTAATGACCTTAAACAACTTAAAAAATCATAACTTTCAAAATACTAAACCAAACAACCTGAAACTAAAGTCATCCTCTTTCTAAGACACATAGGTATAACATATTAAAATCTCAGAATCATCCAATTAATATACTAGTTTCGGTGAATCAATCTTTCACACCCTGCATCTATCCCCTTTCACCTGAGCAACTCTTAGTAAAACAACCATAACTTTTTCGTATGAAGATTAGATTGAACTCATTCTATTTTTCAAATAAACTAGACAGGTGAGGGTACAACATATCAAATTTTCAAAATTTTACAACTAGTATAAAAGCCGCACCATCAGATTGAATCCCAATCTCTTTCTATGACTATTTTGCTCTGGACTGTCTGAATTAAATCAATTATAGAAAAAAAATTCACTTATTGAAAAATTCCAAATTTTACACCAAGAACCCTAACATATAGAGCTACAACTCTTCTTTGTATCATAACTTTGAATTCTATCTCTAACCCAACGAAAATCACCTTACAAAACCGAAAACATACCTGATTCTTTCTCTTCTTCCTCTTCTTCCTCTTCTTCTTCTTCTTCTTCTTCTTCTTCCTCTCTTCTCTTCTCTAAGGGCTGCGTTTCTTTCTCTTTTTTTTGAAAGATCAGATTTGATCACATCTTATCAGGTCTTAATAATATCTAAGAAGCCAAAAGACCATTTTACCCTCCTTCATAATTAAGTATAAATATCAATACTTATAACTATATTATACTATACTCATACTTATTCCATACTAATTCTAATAAATAACAATCCCAAATGATACTAAAATATTTTAACCAACTATAATTATTTTCCTCTAAATATCATCCCGAAATTATCTATTTAAATATTAAATTTCGTATTTTATGTATTTTAAACTAATGTCTAAAACAATATATGATATATAATTATACCATATAATAAATTTCATGACATATAACATTTGTATCTAAACACAAATATGATGTTATGAAATGGGATGTTACAATAATTGTCAACAACTACATCAAATATCATTAAACAACATACAAATTGTTGAACATATATCAAGATCTAGATCAAAGACGAACATCAGAGACAAAATTCGAAACTCAGACACTCATATCACGTTATTTATGTACTCTACATCGGTAATATTTACAAGATTATATATCATCATTCATCATTCAAAAAGGACTCCAAAGCTTAAAGATCGACAAATGAAGATGATCATCACTGTAGTTCAGAGATTATTCTCAGTCACATCTGGATCTTCAAAGTTTCGATCCTTTAAATCTACTCTTAGGTCGATGACGAAAATCGAGTTCGTCTCAGAATTCAGGAGAAAAGGAAAAAAAAATAATATAACAATATTATACACAGGAAAAAGCAACTCTAGGAACTCAGAGGCTTACTCTTTCGGTGCAAATTCAAGTCGACAAATCCGCTTGATTTTTGGGAGTGCTCCTCGTTCGTTTTGATTTAATTGGTGAAAATATGTTATTTTAATCCTAAAAATATTCAGACTCGGACTCTAATTTGGTTTAGGCCCCGAGAATATCTGAGGATTTTTTGAGAAAAAATAATGGAGAAAAATTGTTTGAAAATAATAAAGTTTGGAATCTAAACATGTTTTGGATCCAAATATAATCAAAGAAAAATGTAAAGGAAATGTAGAAAAAGTCAGAATTATTTCTTTAGAAAAATATTATTTCTTTTGTAAAAATTCCCCCGTTGTTGTCGAGAGAAAACTATTTTTTTGTGAATTTTTCGATCCCCTCAAATCCGAAAAATACCCCTCTATTTATAGGGGGAATTCAGGCGAGCCTTGCCCAAATTTTGGGCCAGCAAGTGCTAGCCCAAATCTGGGCGAGCCTCACCCAATTTGGGTGAGGCTTGCCCAAATTTGGGCAACCTATTGTCCGCCCAAATTTGGGCGAATTTGTCCTTTGGGCGGACCAGGTGTTGTTTTAAAAAGATTTAAAAAAAAATAATAAAATTTTTTTGATTTATATACATATTTTATTAATATAATTCGGGTTTTTAAATATTTATTTAGGTTCTTAAAAATATTTAATGCCTTTGAATTTTCACTTTGAGGCTTTTAAATA